>WNGW01000012.1:1468926-1573656 GCA_011952105.1 Coreoperca whiteheadi | reverse complement strand
TTCCCGGTGGACTTGGAGAGTGGTGGGGTGCCTGCGGGGGGTGCGGCTGTCTCTCTTCCATTGTCTGGGGTGTATGAGGGTCTGTTGCTGGATTTTCTTTTTTTTTGTTTTTTTTTTTAATTAAGAGGAAAAATATTTATTTTCAAACTTAGATTCTTCTTTGTCCATAGTTTAAATCAATATGCTCTTTGTTATCAAGTCACTTTTTTTTCTCCTTCCTTTTTGTTCACTCAGTATCCCAAGCAAATGCTGACACATTTAACAATGCTCTAAATGTACCACACGTTGGAGAGAAAAAAGGATCCAAAATAATTAATCTGAAGCAATGCTGAAAAATGCACCAAAAGAGCACAACCTCCCAGAACACGTCCTCGTCCCAAAATGCCCTACAAGTTGGGGTTCGAGGCAGAAAATTATTCAGAGGGTTCTGGAGCAGCAGCGGGCCATAAGCGATGTCCTGTCAGCAAACAGTAAGTCAAGACATTTGGTTCCTTCTTGGCAGGACCTAGATGTACTTGAGTCAATAAACCAGGCATTGCAGCCTCTGCAAGAATTTACCGATGCTCTGTCAGGTGAAAGTTACGTAAGTGTTTTGTAGGTAAAACCTGTACTTCACTTGATGAACACCTCAGTTCTTGCTACAAAGGAAGAAGACAGTGATTTAACAAAGTCCATAAAGATAAAGATTGTAGACAACATGAACAGTAAGTACGACAACCCAGCAACTCAAGAAGTACCATCGCACGCTGTGGAGGTTGAACTGAACAGCTATTTGGTGTCTCCCACCATAGAAAGTGAGATGGACCCTCTCACTTGGTGGCGACTCCATCAGGTCAACTTCCCACACCTGAGTAAACTAGCCAGGAAGTATCTCTGTATACCTGTGACCAGTTCACCTTCAGAGAGACTTTTTAGTACAGCAAGAAATGTTGTGACATGCCAGCGCACATGCTTAAAACCTACCAAGGTCAATATGCTAGTTTTCCTGGCAAAAAACCTGAAATAAAATTCCTTTCACTGTGCTGAAATATATTATTTTATTTTATTATTTATTTATTTTATTCTTGTGGATGTTGATGTTAGTATTTCCACTAAATACAAAATTATTTAAGGCCTGTGTTTAATAGTATATTTTATTTCATTTTAAAAAACAGGCAAGAAAGGGAATATTTTGTTAAAATGCTCTTTTTTTATTTCAAGATGCCCTTGATTGCATGGTTACATGTGAATAAAAAAGTAATTTTTGAGAATAATGCATTTTGTGTTTGCAGGTCTAGGGTAAAAGCCAACCAGAAATCAGAATATGTGCCGAGATTTTCAGTCATTCATAGTGTTTTAAATTCTAAAAGTTTGCACCTTGACAGTTTAAAAAAAGGAAAAAAAAGAGAATTTAATAGAAGTCAGATGGGGACTGTTTAATTGCCTTTGTTCACAGTGCATTTAATTAGATCAGAAGAATATCTGTTACATGTTTTGTTATGGTTTTGGGTTGTATAGGGTGTTTTGGGATTTGGTGGCGTGGTTTTGATTATTGTCGTTTATTTGTCTTTAGAATTGCAGTTCCCTTTCAAGGGAACTTCAATGCTTCGTCAGCTGACGCTATGAGGAACGCCTTCAGCGTGACGGCCTCTGAATCTCTGTAACAACTTAGACCAATCTTGATTGGGTTTAACGTCAACACGTGACGCACACCGGCGGAACCGGAGGTATAAAGGGAGCCGGCTTCACTGTTGTCGTCAGTCTTCTGATCTTCAGCAAGCGCTCTGGGTCTCTGAGAAATGGCGAGTGCGAAGTGGTTTTGGCAATGCGTGTATCCCTGCCCAAGCAGTATTCCCGACGGTGACACACACGAGATCTGTGCGACCTGCTTGGGAAGAGAGCATGCACTAGCAGCCCTCGAAGGGGCTGGCTGTGTGCATTGCGAGCGTTTCCCAGTTAGGAAGCTCCGCTCTCGGCTGGCGCTTTTTGAGGAAGGCAGCCAGCTCTGCTCCCCACGCGGTAAGGGACTGCCGGTTGCTAAGGCATCCCGGCGACTACTCTCCTGGGGATCGCAGATGGACCTTGGCGACGAAGGTGAGACAGCTTCGGCTCTTCCTTTCCCTTCATTCACGGGTTCTTTCTCCCACTTTTGGGGTCTGGAAGCCCGCACTGAGTCTGCGGCTTCTTCCGTCCCGGAGCGGGAGCCCGCTCACCAAGACTCCAGTTCCGAGGAACTGGATGTGCTCAGAGCGGAAGGCGGTGACATGGGTGGCTCGTCAGCCCAGTCTCCGTAGTAGGAAGAGCTGCTGGAGGTGGTTTCCCGTGCGGTGGCTAGGCTCAATATCGCTTGGCCAGTGGAAGAGCAGGATGCTCGTCGCCGGAGTAAGCTCGACGAGCGTTTCCTCGTAGCCCCACCTCCTCGCCCGCGTTGGGATTTACCGTTCTTTCCGGACCTCCACACTGAGGTGTCGAAGTCCTGGTCCCGGCCGTATTCTACACGGCTTTCTAGCCCGACTGGTCGCCAGTATGCTTCGATCAGTGGGCGTAAAGAGAACGGTTACGGCGCCATGCCAGGTATTGAGGAGACGCTGGCGGCCGCGTCCTCCCTGAAAACCCCAACGTTGCCTACTAAGCCCTGCAGTACTACCTCTGCTTTAGTCGGCAAGGCTTACATGGCGGCGAGTCAGGCCGGTGCATGCCTGCACACCATGGAGGTCTTGCAGGCATACCAGGCCGATCTGCTGGACGACCTCGATGACTGAGGAACTTTCTGCCCGCTTGGGAAGCGTTACCCGGCGTGTCGCACTGGGTTTTGCTCACCGTCCGACAAGGCGACATGCTTCAGTTCCGGTCTAAACCCCCGGGATTCCGAGGAATACTGGAAACGAGGGTCGACCGAGTACAAGCACAATTGATGGAGCAAGAAATTCATTCCCTCCTGTACAAAGGGGCCATAGAACAGATCCCCGACAGCGAGATGCATATCAGGTTCTACAGCCGGTACTTTATAGTTCCGAAGAGAGACGGTGGTCTGCGCCCCATTTTAGATCTTCGTCACCTGAACCGGCCTCTGAGGAGGTTTTGGTTCCGGATGTTGACGATCCCTATGATTGTGAGTCAAATTCAGTCCGAGGACTGGTTTGTCACGATCGATCTGAAGGACGCCTACTTCCATGTCTCTGTCATTCCGGGACACCGGAAGTTCCTGCAGTTCGCTCTACCAATATCGGTTGCTTCCCTTTGGCCTAGCACTCTCCCCCCGCGCCTTCACGAAGTGCATGGATTCCACCCTGGCTCCTCTCAGACTCCAGAGGATCCGCATCCTCAATTATTTGGACGACTGGTTGATTTTATCCCAGTCTCGTCTCATCGCAGTAGAGCATCGAGATGTTGTACTTGCGCACTTGAGGTGCTTGGGGTTGAGGCTCAACACGAGCAAGGGACAAAGGATTACGTTCCTAGGAGTAGTGTGGGACTCAGTCACGTTGCGGGCACAACTGTCTCCCACACACGTCGAGTCAATCCTGACCATGGTACTCAGGGTGCAGCTAGGCCGACATCTCACTGCACTTCAGTTTCAGAGACTGTTAGGCCTCATGGCTGCAGCATCCACTGTGATTCCGCTTGGATTGCTGCACATGAGGCAGCTGCAGAGGTGGCTCAGGGACGCTGGATTTTCCCCGAGGGACAATCCTTTTCGCCTGATCAAGGTTACACGCAGGTGCATGCGTGCCTTAGACAGGTGGAGACAATGGGTGTTCCTGACCCAGGGCCCAGTGCTGGGAATGGTGTACCACCGTCGCACACTCTCGACGGACGCCTCCAGCACCGGATGGGGCGCGGTTTTGGAAGGCCGCACAGCCCGAGGTCTGTGGTTGACCCCGCATCTATGGCACATAAATTGCCTGGAGATGCGAGCGGTCTTGTTGGCCTTACAGCACTTTCTTCCAGACCTCAGGGACCACCACGTGCTTGTCCACTCCGACAACACGGCAGTGGTCTCCTACATAAATCGACAAGGCGGTTTGAGGTCGCGCCCTCTGTGCAGACTGGCACACCAGATCCTTTTGTGGTCCCAGGGGAAGTGGCTCTCTCTCAGAGCACTCTTCATACCTGGATACCTCAATGTGGGAGCAGACATCCTGTCGAGGCAGGGGCCGAGGCCCGGGGAATGGAGACTGCACCCCGTGACGGTAGAGATGATATGGAGGCTGCAACTGCTTTGTCCTGTCAGAGCCCTGGAGATTTATGTCTGGAGGACATCCCAGTGGCACAATTCGGACTAATTGCTGGTATGCTTCGGGCCCCCTCGTAAGGGCTGCCCAGGCTCCAAACACACTATTAGCAGGTGGATAGTTGAGGCTATCGTTTCGGCTTACAAGGTGCGCGGTTTGCCTTCACCTCTGTCGATCAGAGCCCACTCCACACGGAGTATGACATCCTCTAGAGCTTGGTGGTCGGGAACCCCCCTCTCCGATATATGCGATGCTGCGGGATGGTCCTCGCCTCACACTTTTGTGAGATTTTACAGCCTAGACCGCTTAAATAATCCGGGGTCTGTGGCTCTCTTGTCCTGAAGTGTGCCCTGCTGGCTTCACACTCTGACAGGCATCCCTTCAGCATGGCGGAGTGGGTACTGCGTTCCCCATAGCATCAGATGACGCAGCATTGAAGTTCCCTTGAAAGGGAACGTACCAGGTTACGTAGGTAACCATGGTTTCCATGATAGGGAACGAGACACTGCGTCTCGCTGCCATACTTCCGGCATGCCTGTGAGCGGCTTGCTTCAGTCAATCAGAAGGCTGACGACAACAGTGAAGCCAGCTCCCTTTATACCTCCGGTTCCGCCGGCGTGCGTCACGTGTTGACGTTAAAAAAGTTGTTACAGAGATTCAGAGGCCGTCACGCTAAAGGCGTTCCCCATAGCATCAGCTGAGGCAGCGTCTCGTTCCCTATCAGGGAACCATGGTTACCTACATAACCTGGTACGTTTTGTATGTTCATGGTTTTGAGTTATTGTCTTATTGTGAAATTGTCTGTTTAGTCTGTGTTTAAGTTTTGTTTTTAGACTTCCTGTTTTATAAAAGAGGAAGTCTTACCCCTGGTCCCCTCTATCTGTCCACTTTACTTCCTGCCCCTGATTCCCTGATTGTTTTCACCTGTGTTTGTCCTGCACCTGTGCCTCGTTGTCTTCACCTCTGCTAAGTGTATTTAGTTTGTGTGTTTCCCTGTCCTAGTGCTGGATCATTGTTGTACCTCCCTGCTGTATCTTCCCTGCGTGTTATCCCTTCGGTACTGGATTTCCAGCGTGTTTCTCTCCCGTGTGTTTCCCTTTCTTTTGGATCAGGATTTGGTGGCTTTTTGGACTTTTGCCTCGCTCTTGGTTTGTTGGACTGTCACTGCCTGATTCCATGTATGTTGTCTGTTGGGACATTTAATAAACCCTCACCTGCTCTACGTAAGCCGTCTGCATTTGGGGTCCTTTTTCCCTTCCACTCATCTCACATTTATTTTAGTATGATCATTACACATATAATTTTTTTTAAATAGCTAATAAATCTAGTACTTGTCTAGGAAAATGTGATATCGCAAGACCTATCGTTATCGCAATATTCAACAACAATATCGCATATAAGAATCAGAAATACTCTATTAATCCCCGAGGCGAAACTCTTTGTAACAGCAGCTCACTATCACGTCAGTGCACACAAGAATGGAAGTACTAAGCAAAAAGCAATAATATAATACACTATAATGCAGGTAACTACAAAGTGGGTATAACTATAAATTTGAAATTAAATAAGTATAATGTACAAAGTGGGTTAACTGGTTGAGGTTAATATTACAGTATAAAGTAATAGTGCATGAACTGTCAAGTTACGTGTAGCTTATTAACAATATATAATGGGACTGAGGATATTGCACAGCCGTACTAGAAGTATAAATAAGTATCACAAATTAAATTTAAAATAGGGTGTATTGCACAGTAGTTTAAGCACCGAATATTCCCAAATTATTTCCAGTATTGCAGAGATGTTTATGATCGAGGAATGACTTCCTATGGAGCTCTGTGGTGCATTTTGGGAGAATGAGTCTTCCGCTGAAAGTACTCCTTTGCTTGACCAGCACGTCATGGAGTGGGTGGGAGACACTGTCCAGGACGGCATGTAGTTTGGCCAGCATCCTCCTCTCTGACACCACCGACAGAGAGTCCAGCTCCACCCCAACAACGTCACCGGCCTTACGGATCAGTTTATTGAGTCTGTTAGCATCCGCTACCCTCAACCTGCTGCCCCAGCATGCAACAGCATACAGGATAGCACTGGCCACCACAGACTTGTAAAACATCCTCAGCATTGTCCGGCAGATGTTGAAAGACCTCAGCCTCCTCAGAAAATAGAGGCGGCTCTGGCCCTTCCTGTACAGAGCTTGAGTGTTCTTAGCCCAGTCCAGTTTATTGTCTATGTGTACTCCCAGATACTTGTAATCCTCAACGATGTCCACGCTGACCCCCTGGATGGAAACCGGAGTCACTGGTGCCTTGGCCCTTCGTAGGTCTACAACCAGCTCCTTTGTGTGACTTTGTGGCATTGAGCTGCAGATGGTTCTGCTCGCACCATGAGACAAAGTTACCCACCACAGCCCTGTACTCAGTCTCATCACCACCGCTGATACATGCCGCCACCACTGATGCATGCCGCCACAGCAGAGTCATAAGAAAACTTCTGAAGGTGGCAGGACTGTGTGGTGGCTCAAGTTTGTGGTGTAGATGGTGGAGAGGACAGTCCCCTGAGGGGCCCCAATGTTGCTGACCACAGTGTCTGACACAGTGCTGCAGACGCACATACTGTGGTCTGCCAGTTAGGTAGTCAACAATCCAGGACACGAGGGGGACATCCACCTGCATCGCTGCCAGCTTCTCACCCAGCAGGGCTGGCCGGATGGTGTTGAAGGCACTGGAGAAATAAAAAAACATGATCCTCACCATGTTTGCTGGCTTGTCCAGGTGGGTGTGAATGCAGTTCAGCAGGAAGATGATGGCGTCCTCAACTCCCAGCCGGGGCTGGTAGGCGAACTGAAGGGGGTCCAGGAGGGGTCTGACCATGGGCCGCAGCTGTTCCAGCACTAGTCTCTCCAGGGTCTTCATTATGTGGGAGGTCAGTGCCACCGGTCTGTAGTCCTTGGAGCCACTGGGACGTGGCATTTTCGGGACAGAAACGAGGCAAGATGTCTTCCACAGAACAGGGACCCTTTGAAGACTCAGCCTCAGGTTGAAGACATGTTGAAGAACTCCACATAGCTGGGGGGCACAGGCTTTTAGCACCCCGGGGCTAACTCCATCGGGGCCAGCAGCCTTGTTTGAGTGGAGTTTCATCAGCTGGCCTCTCACCTGGTCAGCAGTCAGGCACACCGCAGAACTTACAGGCGGGGGAGTGGAGGGGGCATCAATGTCAATGTGAAGAGGGCCGTTAGCCTGAGAGCCAGTTGAGGGGGGGGCAGTACTCTCCCAGGACAATGGGGTTGGGGGGAGCAGTTGACTCACAGGGGTCTGAGGGGGGGCAGCAGCTGAGTTAGAGGAGGGATGAGCAGAAGCCGGTGTGTCGAATCTGTTAAAGAACAGATTAAGTTTGTTGGCCAAGATGCCTTCAGCTCCTCTGCTGCCAGTTGGTCTGAACCCAGTGATGCTCTTCATGCCACTGCAGACCTCTCTCATGTTGTTCTGCTGGAGTTTCAACTCCAGCTTCCTGCTGTACTTCTCCTTGGCCTCCCTGATCTTTACCTTCAGGTCAGCCTGGATTGTTCTCACCTGCTCCCTATTACAATCTGTAAAGGCCCTGCTCTTGGCATTCAGGATGCCTTTGATGTCCTTTGTTACCCACGGTTTATTGTTAGGATAAAAATAAACCATTTTATTTGGAACATTTCAGTCCACACAGAAGTTAATGTAGCCCGTAATGCACTCAGTGAGCCCGTCGATGTCCTCTCCATGATGCTCACAGAGTGCGTCCCAGTTTGTCACCTCAAAACATTCCTGCAGTGTCTCATAGGCGTCCTCTGACCATATCCTCACTGTCCTTGTGGTCACAGGCTGCCTTTTAACCAGAGGCATACAGCTTTGGATTTCAGGTGAACCAGGTTGTGGTCTGACCTTTCCCGGGGGGAGCTGTATGCGTCCTTAATGTTAGCATACAGCAGGTCCAATGTCCTCTCCTCTCTAGTAGGACAACTCACATACTGGGTAAAATTTGTCAGTTTTGTTGAAACACTGACATGGTTGGAGTCGCCCGATATTAATATGAGTGCACTCGGGTGTTGAGTCTGGAGTTGTGCTATGGCGGAGTGAATGGCGTTGCACGCTGATACGGAGTTAGCAGAGGGGGGGATGTAAACAGCCACAACAATGGCATGTGAGAATGCTAATGTTGTTAGCTCGTCAATCTTATTAGCCAGTGATCTTATGTTGCCCATTACGAGAGAAGGCAGACATGGCTTAAATCTCTTGTTCTTAAGTCTCTTTTGTCTGCACCCCTCTCTCTTCCTTCGCCGCTTCTTTCCACCTCTGCATCCTCGGTGTGTCCTCCTCCAGATCTCCGTGGGGACATCAATTGTTCTTGGGCGCCATGCCGCTCGGCTTCAGCGTGATCAGCTGTTCCCTGGTGTAAACAATGCGGCCAAACAGCTGTTCAGCAGCGGTGCCCTGACTGAATAGCTGGAGAAGTTCCACAGCAAAAAAAATTACTAAAATACTTTCTATCCTCATTTTCTTAAAGAGCCTAGTTTAATTTATACTTACACACAAGTTACTCAAGTTTGGAAGAACAAGGAAAGCTAAAAGTTAGAAAAAGTAAGACGACGAGACGGAGCTATGCAAAAGGCAGCCTGCACCGTGGCACATGCGCACTATTCCGCACTATTCCGTAATTTATTGCACTATATCGCATATTTTCCCAATATCGTGTAGCCTTAGATAGGAGTGAGTTTCTGCCCAAAGTGAAGAAGTTTAAGTTTTTCCGGGTCGTGCTCACGAGTGAGGGGAAGCTGGAATGTAAGATTGTTAGGTGGATTGATGCAGCATCGGCAGTTACGTGGGCATTGTACCGGACGATTGTGTTGAACAGGGAGCTGAGCCTGAAAGTGAAGCTCTCAATTTTCCAGTCAATCTTCATTCCAAACCTCACCTATAGTTAATATCGTCAACATTGGGTAATGAGGGAGAGGGACGTCTGGGCTACCTTGCTTAGCCTGCTGCCACCATAACCTGTACATGGATAAATGGATGGATGGATAAAAAGTACCAATAAAATTGCACTCTAGACACAAGCAATTCCAAACAAACCAATTTTCACCCTAAGGTTGCTTTTTTTCAATACAACAATTGTACTGTCATATCAAATTGGTTGTGCTGGTAATTAATTGAGGCAATTAGTATAGGTAATAGTTTTGTGGAGATTTTGTGCCTCATAATACACAAGAGCGTTAGTTTCTTCCTGGGATAAGCTTTTATTGCAAGCCACTTCGCAGTGTTGTTTTTTTTAGTAGCATAGAGAGAACTAAAAAACAAAATGTCATTATACAACCCAGTGTTGTAAAATGATCAATAAATCTACTGTGTATCGTGAAATTGTCAGAGTGCTGCGGCACAGAGTGCACTGCCTTTAATGGGAAGGAGAAGAAGTGATTGGATTGGTCATGATTGAAACCAGGGCCATCACGCCTCACCACTGTTTTGAAAATGCATCACAGGAGCAAAGCTTACTTCTGCCTCAGAATCACAAACACCATGTGCTCCATCCACTTACATTGTGGACCTTTGACCATGTGCCACTGATTACTAGTCACTGAATGCTTTTAGGAAAACTCTCTTTGCAATATGTCATGTAAAATAAGTAGACACTAATACTAGTGTGCGATAGTGTCATTTAGGGCAAGAGGATAGTTGACTAAGGATAATTAATATGTGAACCTGCATATATTATTTCTTAATGTGGACACGGATTGTACAATGCTTTTCTCATGTTATAATGTACATGTACAGTATATCTAGCTGTGTATAGGGTCCACTTTTTGCATGTTGTATTATGCCCTACAACAACATTTAATTGGGAGGGTTAGTTCAGTACTTTCTGTCCGACCCACACCATTAAAAAATAATGATAAAATAAAATAAAATAAATAGACAATTTAAATAGCAAAACTATACTACTATAAACTATTAAGAACAATAAACATAATACTCATAAATAAAAATAGAATAAAGGAAAATTAATGATTTTATAAGTTAGGAAGCACTTAATAATATATATCTTGGAAATACTTGGAAATATCTGTGCACCATGATATATAGGGAGGGTTGGCTGTGTCAGGTCAACTTGTTTCAGAGCACGTAGTTCCCTTTCAAGGGAACTTTACGCTGCATCAACTGACGCTATGGGAACGACCTCAGCGTGACCACATCTGAATCCCTGTGCAACTTTATCCAATCTTGATTGGCTTAACGTCAACACGTGACGCACACCGGTGGAACCGGAGGTTACAAAGGGAACCGGCCTCACTGTTGTCGTCAGTCTTCTGATCTTATGATCTGACCGCTCTGGGTCTCTGAAAAATGATGAGAAAAGTGGTTAGGCAGTGCGAGTATCCCTGCCCACGCTTTATTCTCAAATGCGACACACACGAAATGTGCATTAACTGCTTGGGAAGAGAGCATGCTCTGGCAGCCCTCGAGGGGGCTAGCTATGAGCATTGCGAGTGTCTCCCCATGAGTAAGCTCGGCTCTTGGCTGGCACTCTTCGAGGAGAGCGGCCAATCCACAAGGTAAGGGGCCCTCGGCTGCCGATGGACCTAGGGGAAGAGGGCGATGGCTTCGGCCTTTTCTCAGCCCTCGTACACTAGCTCTTTTTCCCACATTCGGGATCTGGAAGCCCGCGCTGGGGCAGTGATGTTGGTGGCTCGTCAGCCCAGTCTCGCACGGTGGCTAGGCTCAATATCATCTGACAAGCGGGGCAGCAGGACACTCATCTTCGGAGCAAGTTCGATGAGCATTTCCTCCTAGCCCCACCCCCATGCCCATGTCGGGACTTGCAGTTCTTCCTGGATTCCCACACCGAAGTGTCGAAATCCTGGTCCAGGCCGTATTCTGCATGGCTTTCTAGCCTGACTAGTCGCCAAGTGTGCTTCGATCAGTGGGCGCAAGGAGAACGGCTTTGGCGTAATGCCAGGCATTTAGGAGACACTGGCTGCGTATTTACCAGGGGTTTTAGCCAACTATTGACCTTTATCTAACCTTCCCTTTATATCTAAGTTCCTTGAGAAAACCATTGCCAATCAGTTATTTGACTTTCTAAATAACAATAGTATATTTGAGGATTTTCAGTCAAGATTTAGAGTGCATCATAGCACAGAGACAGCACTGATGAAAATAAAAAAGTACCTTTTAATTGCATCAGACAAAGGACTTGACTCTGTACTTGTCTTGTTAGATCTTAGTGCAGTATTCGACACCATTGACCATCACATCCTATTACAGAAACTTGAACATTTATTTGGCATTTAAGTAACCGCACTAAGCTGGTTTGAATCCTATCTGTCAGACAGATCTCTGTTTGTACATGTTAACGATTAATCCTCCGAGAACACCAAAGTTAGCCACGGAGTTCCGTAAGATTCTGTGTTTGGACTCTTTCTACTTACATTATATGGGCTTCCTTTGGGCAAAATTATTAGGAAACACTCCATAAAGTTTCATTCTTATGCGGATAATACCCAATTATATCTATCGATGAAGCCAGATAGATATAATTGGTTAACTAAACTTCAAATATGTCTTAAGGACATAAAAACCTTCATGACCTGCAATTTTCTGATGTTAAACTCAGACAAAACTGAAGTTGTTGTATTCTTTTATGAGATATTGTTACTCTAGATGGCATTGCCCTGGCCTCCAGCACCACCATAAGGGACCTCCAAGTTATCTTTGATCAGGATTTATCCTTCAACTCCCACATGAAACAAACTTCAAGACTGCCTTTTTTCAATTATGTAACATTGCAAAAATCAGGAATATCCTGTCTCAAAATGATGTATAGAACTAGTCTATGTATTTGTTATTTCTAGGCTGGATTACTGCAATTCCTTATTATCTGGTTGCCTAAAAAAAGTCCCTTAAGAGTCTCCAGTTGATCCAGAATGCTGTGGCATGTGTACTGACAAGAAGTAGGAAAATTAATCATATTTCTCCAATATTAGCTTCTCTGCACTGGCTCCCTGTAAAATCCAGAAAAGAATATAAAATGCTTCTCCTCACCTACAACGCTCCTAATGGTCAGTTCACCATCGTATTTTAAAGAGCTCATAGTACCTTATTACTCCACTAGAAAACTGCAATCTCAGAATGCAGGGTTACTTGTGGTTCGTAGAGTCTCCAAAAGTAAAATTGGAGCCAGAGCGTTCAGCTATCAAGCTCCTCTCCTGTGGAATCAGATCCCAGTTTGGGTTCGAGAGGCAGACACTATTTAAGAGTAGGCTTAAGACCAAAACTGAAGCTTAATGGTGGGCCACGGCCCAAAATCAAACAGCTAATGTATTGTATTGTATTGTATGGAATGCAAAATGTTAAGATGCAAAATGCAAATTGTTAAGATCCAATAAGATGCAGGTGAGTCCTGAACCATCCCTTAGTTATGCTCCTATAGGCCTAGACAGCCGGGGGACTTCACATGATGCACCTCTCTCCTCCTCTCCCTCTCCCTCTCCATCTATATGCATTCTCATCCCATAAATGCATGTTACTAACTCGATATCTTCTCTCTCTTGTAGTTTTGTGCTTTCTTGTCACTCTCTTCTTTCTTACTGTCACTTTCAGCAGGTATTACTGCACATGGAGATGCAGAGTCTGGATCTGTGATTGTGGGCCACCAGCTGGAGAAGTGCTGCTGTGTCTGATACCCCTTTTCCACCAAGGCAGAGCTGGTCCTAGTTCGGAGCCAAAGCCTAGTTTCAAATCGGTTCTTTGTGTTTCCACAGCCGAAGCACAAGCTTGGAACCAGGAAAAGTGGTTCTTAAGTAGCACCAATGCGTGGTCTAGAAGTAAGCACCACTTACTGCAACGGCTGGGGGCGGGGTTACCTTGACCGACAAGACGAACAGTTTTCACTTCTGCTTCTTACGCTAACGCTTAATTCCTTTTTTTTTTTTAACTGCAATGTGATCGTTTATCAGCTGAGTTGATGCTAGGAGGGTAGCAACATGCTGAGGCCAAAGTTGACATGTTATTGTTAAAAATAAATGTTATGTACGTACCGTTACTCTCGCTCGTAATCTCCATCTGTAAAAACTACGGCGAACATAAATAGCAACGCATGTCCGCGATTGTTGACGATGTTTGTATTTGGCGCTGCCATGCTAGCGTTACCGGGAAAGATGAGACGTATACAGTCACGTAAGACCTGGCTCTGTGCTGGCTCCGTAGCCAGTGGAAACACAAGCCAGTTCTTCGAAGGCTCGTCATTTGAACCAACTCCGAACTGGCACTAGCACTGGCTCTGAACCAGCACCCAGTTCATTTTGGTGGAAAAGGGGTATATGGTAGAAGGGAGGTGGTGTGTCTTAGATCCTGCACTGTTTTTCTTCTGGATTCATCTTCTTCCCTTATGTTTTACAATCTACACTTTTCATGATAATTACATATACTACATTCTCATCGTTTTTTATCATAATTGTATTTACTCTTATTTCTGGATCTGTCCACTACACATGTTTTTCAACATACCTTTTGTCATTATAATTGTATATACTATGATCTACTGTTCAAGTACAGTCCATTTACATGATTATCTTTGATAATCCTAATAGCCATAAATAATTGATTGGACCTACACAGTTTGGTGTCCCTTTAACCACTGTATATCCCAACAACACAACATCTGACATATTATCACCTTCGTAAGTTGTCAAACAGTTGCCTATTTACATATCCAGCAGATACACAATAACATTAGCATTCATTTGGTGTTGTGTTTCACTTTCTTTTTAGCTCTTTCTCTTCTTCTTCACCTACTCATATGGACATATTTGACTCCACTGTGTACACCAGCTAGTTGCTATCTTTGTTTATCTGCTGTTCAGTGATGGACAACTAGTTTACAGTGGGTTCATCAGCTGTAAGACTGTGGTGAGGTGTGCTGTAGGTGTGACAGAGGAGTTCAAGGTGGAGGTGGGTCTGCATCAAGGATCAGCTCTGAGCCCCTTCTTGTTTGCTTTGGTGATGGACAGGCTGACAGATGAGGTTAGACAGAAATCCTCATGGACTATGACGTTTGCGGATGACATTGTGATTTGTAGTGAGAGCAGGGAGCAGGTGGAGGAAAATCTAGAGTGATAGAGGTCTGCTCTGGAAAACAGAGGAATGACAGTGAGACAGAATACATGTGTGTCAATGAGAGGGACCCAGGTGGAACGGTGAGGTTACAGGGAGCAGAGGTGAAGAAAGTGCAGGACTTTAAGTACTTAGGTTCAACGGTTCAGAGCAATGGAGACTGTGGAAAAGAGGTTAAGAGGTGAGTGTAAGCAGGTTGGAACGGGTGGAGAAAAGTGTCAGGTGTGTTGTGTGATAAAAGAGTATCAGCAAAAATGAAAGGAAAGGTGTTCAAGACGGTGGTGAAACCAACGATGTTGTACAGCTTAGAGACAGTGGCACTGAAGAAAAGACAAGAGCCAGAGCTGGAGGTAGCAGAGCTTAAGATGTTGAGGTTCTCTTTGGGAGTGATGAGGATGGACAGGAACAGGAATGGGTACATCAGAGGGACAGCTCATGTTAGATGTTTCGGAGATAAAATCAGAGAGGCAAGATTGAGGTGGGTTGGACATGTTCAGAGGAGAGACTGTGAATATATTGGTAGAAGGATGCTGAGGTTGGAGCTGCGAGGCAGGAGGTCTAGAGGAGACCTCCATCTCTCTAGATTTTCCTCCACCTGCTCCCTGCTCTCACTACAAATCACCATGTCATCCGCAAACATCCATGGAGATTCCTGTCTAACCTCATCTGTCAGCCTGTCCATCACCAGAGCAAACAAAAAGGGGCTCGGAGCCGATCCTTGATGCAGACCCACCACCACCTTGAACTCCTCTGTCGCACCTACAGCACACCTCACCACGGTCTTACAGCTCTCATACATGTCCTGCACCATTCTAACATACTTTTCTGCCACTCCAGACTTCCTCATACAATACCACAGCTCCTCTCTCGGCACCCTGTCAAACGCTTTCTCTAAATCTACAAAGACACAATGCAACTCCTTATGACCTTCTCTGTACTTCTCCATCAGCATACTCAAAGCAAATACTGCATCTGTTGTGCTCTTTCTAGGCATGAAACCATATTGCTGCTCACAAATGCTCACCTCTGCCCTTAGCCTAGCTTCCACTACTCTTTCCCACAACTTCATTGTATGACTCATCAGCTTTATTCCTCTGTAGTTGCCACAGCTCTGCACATCTCCCTTGTTCTTAAAAATTGGCACCAGTACACTTCTCCTCCATTCCTCGGCCATCCTCTCACTCTCCAAGATCTTGTTAAACAAACTAGTCAGAAACTCTACTGCCACCTCTCCTAGACACTTCCATACCTCCACGGGTATGTCAATTCAATTCAATTCAATTCAATTTTATTTATATAGCCCAGTATCACAAATCACATTTGCCTCAAAGGGCTTCACAATCTGTAACATACGACACCCTCTGTCCTTAGACCCTCGATTCGATTAAGGAAAAACTACCCAAAAAAACCCTTTTAACAGGGGAAAAAATGATAGAAACCTCAGGAAGAGCAACAGAGGAGGGATCCCTCTCCCAGGATGTCATCAGGACCAACTGCCCTTCCACTCTTCATCCACTTCAACGTCCTCCTCACTTCACTCTTGCTAATCTTTGCTACTTCCTGCTCCACACCAGTCACCTCTTCTACTCTTCGTTCCCTTTCATTTTCTTCATTCATCAACTCTTCAAAGTACTCCTTCCATCTTCCCATCACACTCCTGGCACCTGTCAATACATTTCCATCCTTATGTTTAATCACCATAACCGGCTGCACATCCTTCCCATCTCTATCTCTTTGTCTGGCCAACCTGTACAAATCCACCTCTCCCTCTTTAGTGTCCAACCTAGCATACAAGTCCTCATATGCTCTTTGTTTGGCCTTTGCCACCTCTACCTTCACCTTACGCTGCATCTCCCTGTACTCCTGTCTACTCTCTTCAGTCCTCTCAGTGTCCCACTTCTTCTTTGCTAACCTCTTTCTCTGTATACACTCCAGGACTTCCTCGTTCCACCACCAAGTCTCCTTGTCCACTTTCCTCTTTCCAGATGACACACCGAGTACCCTCCTACCTGTCTCCCTGATCACATTAGCTGTAGTAGTCCAGTCATCTGGGAGCACTTCCTGACCACCCAGAGTCTGTCTCAGCTCCTCCCTGAAAACTAAACAACATTCTTCCTTTTTCAACTTCCACCACTTTGTCCTCTGCTCTGCCTTTGTCCTCTTCATCTTCCTCACCACCAGAGTCATTTTACACACTAGCATCCTGTGTTGTCTGGCTACACTCTCCCCTACCACTACTTTACAGTCACTGGTCTCTTTCAGATTACAACGTCTACACAAGATGTAGTCCACCTGAGTGCTTCTCCCTCCGCTCTTATATGTCACCCTATGTTCCTGCCACTTCTGGAAGAAAGTGTTCACTACATCCATTTCCATCCTCTTTGCAAAGTCTACCACCATCTGTCCTTCTGCGTTCCTGTCCTGAAGACCAAACCTGCCCATCACATTCTCATCACCTCTGTTCCCTTCACCTACATGCCCGTTGAAATCTGCACCAATCACCACTCTCTCACCTCTGGGGATGCTCTGCATCACTTCATCTAACTCACTCCAGAATTTCTCCTTCTCTTCTAACTCACATCCTACCTGTGGGGCATAACCACTCACAACATTGAACATCGCCCCTTCAATTTCCAGCTTCAGGCTCACCAACCTGTCTGACACTTTTTTCACCTCAAGAACATTCCTCACAAACTCCTCTTTCAGGATAACTCCTACTCCGTTTCTCTTCCTATCCGACCCATGGTAGAACAACTTGAACCCTGCTCCTAAGCTTCTAGCCTTGCTACCTTTCCACCTGGTCTCCTGAACACAGTATATGTCCACCTTCTTTCTCTGCATCATGTCAATCAACTCTCTAGCCTTCCCTGTCAGAGTCCCAAAATTCAAAGTCCCTACTGTCAGTCCTACATTCTTAGCTTTCCTCTTCTCTCTCTGCCTATGAACACACCTTCCTCCTCTCCTTCTTCATCTTCGACCAACAGTAGTCCAATTTCCATTGGTACCCTGTAGGTCAACAACACCGGTGGCGGTCGTTGTTAACCCGGGCCCTGACCGATCCGGTATGGAAGTCATTGTCATGATTCGCATTTTTAATTTGGCATGTGTTTTACGTCGGATGCCCTTCCTGACACAACCCTCTGCATTTATCCAGACTTGGGACTGGCACAAGAAGACACTGGCTTGTGCCCCCTTGCGGTTGCATTGTCTAGAGGAAGACCAAAGAGGAGATTTATGGATGTAGTGAGAGAGGACATGAAGTTAATTGGTGTGAGTGAAGAGGATGCAGAGGACAGGGTTAGATGGAGGCACATGATTTGCTGTGGCGATTCCTGAAAGGGAACAGCTGAAAGGAAAAGAAGAAGTGATCAGTGTAGCTTTGAGGAAAAAAAGACACTTATTGTATTCCCAAATTTTTGCATTGCTTTTTTAATTCAAATCAAGTTTTCACAAAATGAGGCTTAAATGAAATACATTGCTGAACTTCTAAAGCCACTGTTAAATATTTATTTTAGCAAAAAGTTCAATTTAACTATCACAAAGTGATACAGATGGGAATTTAACAATTGTGAAAGTCTATATTCACATAAAAAGCCTCCTTATAGATGAAAGGACTTGCAGGGTAGCTTAACTCTATAATTCTCACACAAGAGAACAGTTCCAATAAACACGATTCATTATACAGCGAGCTGGCATATTGTAGAATATCAATATATATGGCACGTTAAATGACAAAGATTTATTATGTTCTCCCAAAAAAAACGAGGCTCCCTACAGTATACGGCAGGGCATTTTGCCACTGTAGTAACAGCTTCTAAGGTCTCAGTCCAGAAACTTTGCTCCTCACCCTTTAATTAGTTCTCCTCCAGGTCATCCAAACTCATCTGAATACAAGCAACAATAAAGCAAGTTTCTGAAATATCCTCTTCCTCCTATCCTGTACCAGCATTTAATAGAGCAGGCGTAAATTAGCTGCTGAGCAGCTTTTGGACTGATCACCCAAAAACCGAACACCATTCAAATGTAGGTGCGGGGAAAGTGAAAAAGCAGCACTTGCCCCTCCCTCATTACTACCACAGAGGTGCCCTTGAGCAAGGCCCTTAACCCCAACCGTTTCGAGTGGAGCTGCTCAGTGACCAGCAGATTAGACTGTAGTTGTAGGCAGCTTCCAAGTCTTAATGTGTGTCACTGTGCAAATGTGATCAAGGCCTTCATGCAAAAGAGAGGCTTCCTCTCAGTCAAACTTCCCTTAATATATAAATGTTCAGAGAAAATTAAGAGGCAAAATCCTGTGCCAAGTTCTTGCTAACTTTTAGGAGCAATAGAAAGTATCCTGCCTAAAAACATTACAAACTGTACACAAATGTACTTTGAATCTTATTTTGGAATGGAATTTTTCATGGGATTGTCAGTCTGGACATTCATAAGACAGGCTGAACAGAAATTTATAAAAAAGCCTGAGATAGTCCCCTTCTACTTTCAAGGTATGTTTGGTAACATTTTTGTAAACAAAAATCTTTCCCCTATTTGGAATTATTAGGGTCACTCTCCACTCCTTGCTGGGCAGAGCTCCTTGATGTTTCCTTGAGGGGAGTGATGAGGTCAGAGCCTGTAGACCCCAAATACCAACGCATTCACCTATCTATTCAATGTGATGTGGCTGGCTGTGACCCTGTTTAATAGATATTGTGTTTAAATATATGACTAATTTCAAACAGCAAATATGTTTTGGGAGAAATATAATGCTGATTCAATTAAATTTTTTGAACTGACTGCTGTTAGACATGAGCAGGAGGACAATTATAAAAACCCCGGTATCATCGTTTTGAATCTAACAGATGCCATATCAAAAACCTAGTAAACTGGAAGCAAACAGTATCTTTGCTTTCAGTGAAAAGTACTCCCTTTTAAAGTCTGCACTGCAGGTATGTGTCTGTTCTTCAGATTATTTATAAATTTTGAATTATCATTGAATTGATGCAATGCACCACATCTACTAAAACAGCCTGGACCTTTTTTCTCTTGTACCACCACCACACACACATACACACATTGTTCTTACCGTCCTCTCCTCCATGCCATGCCCTTGACTCTGGTTGGCCTCCTGGGTGTCAGGCGGTGGGGAGACGCTCCGGCCCTGAGGGTCCACCCAGCTGTACATGTGGTTGGTGATGTAGCCTCCAGGGATCCGGCCCATAGAACACAGTGACATGGCCAGCATCTTGCATCCCTTCAGCACCTGCATCAGGAGAGTAGGGTGAGGTTGTGAAGGGGCTACATACAGCAGACCTCATGGCCTTAAGACTAGCATGTTATGGTCAAATAAACCCAACAAAACAAATAAATAGTCTTTCATGGCAGAGAATTGTGGCCTTGTACACAAGGATATAAATGACGGTTCTGTGTGCTGATATCATTTCTTGGAATTCCAGAAATGCAGAGAACATTTAGAAACTTTGAGAGTTTGGGCAGAAAAAAGTCTCCCTTCAGCTGAACACGAGTATCTGTATTTTGTTTCGTATATGCGCAGTGTGGAAGTCAGCGAATTTGATTCTACTTTGATTTCATCCACATTTTGATTAAGTCATGTTTTGATCATGGATGATTTAAAAAAGAAGGATCCAGGCTTTAATATCTCCTTAAAGAGCAACTTAAAATGCTACTATTGCTAGTATGCAAAGTATATTAGTGGAATTCTGATACCTTCCAGGTAACCCTACAGATGCAGCTGTTTAGCATTGCTGGCTGCTTCGTGACTATCATAAAATTCTGAAATATTTTGCTGAAGCTTTTTGTAAAACACTGATACAATTGGGTTTTTTATGCATTAGCTAACATAAAATATAGGCAACTGTTCAAATTTAGAGAGTGAGCAAGCCAGAATGCTAAAAGAGACACACCTCTAGTTACAGATAATGCCTTCTATTCTGTGCCATGAAAGTGCCATGTGATGCGTTATAGATGCTAACCCCACAAAAAGCTTCGAGTCCTGTAATTGCATCTTATGCTGAAGCTAATGCTGAGCTATCCGCCAAGCTAAACAAACTTTGTGCTGTTCTATTGAAAAACATATACACTACATGAATGTTCTTGCTGTTGAAAGAACATTCATGTCATCATGGCCAAATATTAAACAAGGTCAAGCACACACTACCAGACCACATTGATAGAATTCTGGCACTAAAAGAAAGATGTGCTGCTCTTGAATTGGAGAACACCCAGCTTGAAGACAAGACCGATGACCTTGAAACTAGGTCTCGTCAAATTATTAGAATTCCTGAAAAACTTTAAGGAGCGAACCCGATGACAATCATATCAGTTTCTTGTGGAAGTGTTTGGAAAATAATTTTTTCCCACTTGGCCCATCCTTGACCATGCACACAGGCTTGGGCAACCAACAACATGTAGATATGGGAGTGCAAGACCTTTTATTGCGCTTTTTCACAAATTCAAAGACAAGGAATGCAAGAAAATGTAACAGCCGATCTACCAAGGGCACAAGGACATTTAGATCTACCCATATGTTAGCTCTAGCCTAGCAAAGAAACGTTCGGCATTCAACAAGTTGAAGGCAAACGTGTACAAGATAATGTCCTCTTCAGCCTGCTTCATCCTGCCTGCATACGAGTCGATTTCCAAGGACAGTCTTATCTTTTCGATTCTCCTACAGATGTGCAAGCCTTTTATAACCAACATTGGGAGGACTAAATAACAATAGAAACCCTGTTTATCAGGGTGAGGTGAGCTGTCCAAAATGTATTACAGCTAATATTCTGTTGATACTTGAATAGTGACCTAATAAATATCTGGACTGTTCGAGAAACATTTTGGTTTTTTGATGGTTGAGAGAGACTTGTTTATTGTAACTGCCCGTTTATCTGAACTATGATAACAGGGCGTGTTATGCACTACAGTACCAAAACGATAGTAACATAAAATTATTGTCTCTTCAAACTTCTGATTTTGACTAAGGCGAATTTGATCGTGTTGATCAATTTAGGCTTTAATCAAACAAACTCAATGTTTCTCAAATACCTTGTACGGTCTTGATCCACTGCAAGGAAGTGGAAGTGGAAATATTATATGTATTGTAACCCCCCTAGTCATTGTTGAAAAACCAAACGGCGATGCTTCATTTAGAAAGACAATCTAAATAATATTCAAATGTAATCCAACGGTATTATCGAAGTACTTGAGTGTATTTATTGTATATGTGGATCTACTGGGGGAGGAGATCTTAAAGGCTTAACACACATAGAACCTCTCTCATGTGAGAAAGGAGAGAAAAGAAAACATTTCATATGCACTGGAAACTGATCACGCGTTTCTTCCTGCGGCCTTTTCTGTTTTCGAAACAAGACCTAGGTCTTTTGTTTTGTGTTGCTGTTGAGCCTTGGAGCATTGGGGAACGGAAGGGATTAGCCTTAAGATGTATCTTTGCTCTTTTATCTGTCAAATGATTTAATCAGTCTCAAAAATGAATTGCAAATGCTTTCTGCTATATCAGACCTGGGTATTTAGGCCTGAGTTTTTTTTTATGTTTCTTTTGGTAAATGGCACAAATAATAGAGCCAGTCAGTCAAATTCATATCATGGACTATTTAAATGGGCAGTATGTTAAGAATTGGGACTACTCTCCACCTGTCAAATTCATACTCCAAATAAATACAGAGCAGAATATCATATATCAGGATATAACTGCTGCTAACTGCTGTTAGCTAGTTATCTCAGTTAGCCATGCAACTAACTTAGTGGTCCTATTAGCTGACTGAGCACCAAAACCAGAGTCAGGCAAGCAGACAGCGGAACCAGAAGCAGCAGCCTCCCAGTGAACATGACCAGACCGGGACCGAGCACAGCCTCCAAGACCAAGGCTCCATGTGCTGGAATCCAACATGTTGATCATCTTTGCTTCCAGCATTAATGTTTTCATCACTCCCTATAAAACCATTTCGAACCCTATAGTACTTTCTACTTCCAGGTCACTACATATTTAAAGCACCATCTCTATCAGCAACAATCATCTATTCGCTCCCTCAACCCTTGACTCTAATTTTTCTAAGTGGAAAGATGCTTGTCTACAAAGTTTAATTTCACAATGACATATTTCCCTGCTTTGATGATCTACATCAAAAATACATCGAAAATGTTGAAGTCTAACCTCCCTGATCTCAGGAAATTAAATCACATTGGGAGGAGGAACTAGATATTGAGCTAAAATTTGACTATTGGGAGGGAGCGTTAAAACAGGTCAACTTCTCCTCATCATGTGCTAGCCAAGCACTCATTCAATTTAAGGTTTTACATATAATACATTTTAGTAAATCCAGGCTAGCTGAGATTTTCCCAGGTTTAGATCAACCAATGTGATCTCACATGATGGCGTATAAATAGCCGCCACTTTTTAAGGACATTTCGCGTGTCATGTCGATGCATTTTAAGCTTTTTAATGCTGTTACACATGCCTCATTTTATGGGTTGCAGGAAAGATGCAGGAAAGATGTCAGGTGTCCGATAGTCAGGTGACCTACGTGGTCATGGTAACAATAATAACAGAAAGGGTTAAACGAATCCTTTGGAGCTGTCTAGTTATATGTCCTGGGGTGCACTTGCCGCATTTGAAAAAATAGAGATATTTCCATCTTGGTGTGGCGCGGATGCGGTTTTGTGTGTGTGCATCTCCATTGATAATAATGAATTTGTGCCTGCAAAAGACACATCTGAACAGCCGCTTAGTGAACAATTTAGTGAATCTATCTAAATGATCGCCCTGCTCTGCTGCAATATTGCCAAGTGAGCGAGCTCTATTTAACAGGCAGAGAGTTTGGGAATGACAACTGGAGTTACTAAGGAAGGTGTCATGAACACTGTCATTTATTTATTAAGACTAGACTAAAACCATGCAGTATTTAACAGTGTTTCTCTCTGCCATTCTGACCACTGCTAATTTCTTGACTTAACTTCCAGTGGATGGGGGTTTCATGCTGTGTCATGGCAATGGCTGCGCGCGTAGATGTGGCGGCAAGTAGCTCCCTCAAACTTCGCAACATTTTTGTTTTAATGTTTTATTTTCTTGCCTTCATTACTAAAGAAGTTATCACTTATGACAGACCAGCCAGGCCAAACATCACCACAAGTGGTGTGACCAAAAAAGGAAAAGAGAAGAGAGAGGCAGTATAAGAGCTAAGCTAACCCAGGTTGGACCTAAGGCTATTCTTCTACCCAGTCTACTCCTGGGTGTCCAGTCACTGGAAAATAAAATGGATGAGATAATACATAATAATAATGATAACATTTATTTATATAGCACTTTTCTTAACAATGTTACAAAGTACAAAAGAAAGGAATAATAACCATAAAAGGTGGATAAAATGAGAATATTGTCAAAGAACACGAGCAAAGAGAAAATAAAAAATAAATAAAATAATAATAATATAATGAATTCATTTTTTTTTAAACCAAGTCAAAACAGTAAAAACAATAAAAACATATCTAACATTTCAAAAGGCTTTCAAAAAAAAAGTTTTAAGAAGAGATTTAAAAGTGACTAGAGACTTAGTGTGTAGGCAGTAGGCAGAGAGTTCCATGTGGGGGCTCTGATGGAAAAAGCTGATCACCCTTTGTCACTAAGTATGATGAATTATTTAAGGCCTTAAAAGTGAGCAATGCAATTTTAAAATCAATTTGAAATCTCACAGGGAGCCAGTGTAGGAAGGTAAGCACAGGGGTGATGTGATCATATCTCTTTGTCCCTGTAATGAGTCGAGCAGCAGCATTTTGTACTAGACGGTGGAGGGAGCCCTGGCTGAGACCCAAGTAAAGTGCATTACAGTAATCAAACCGAGAATAAATAAAAGCATGTATAACCTTTTCTTAATCAGCAAATGATAAAAATGACCTAATTTTAGAGAATATCTTTAGCTGGAAGAAACATGACCGAATAACACTTTTAACTTGTTTTGAATAACCTGGCCCAGGGGCAGCATATCTATAGAGAACAGATGGGGGCCAAGAACCGCGCTTTGAGGGACACCACAACTCAAACGAGCTCTCGAGGAAGTAGAGTTACCCAGAGTGACCGAAAACGTTCTGTTGGAGAGGCTTAGTAAACCGAGAGCGGAGCCCTTGATTCATACCCAAGTCTCTAAGCGATGTAGCAGTATACCATGATCGACAGTATCAAAGGCAGCACTTAAATCTAAAAGAACTAGAATTGAGCAGTCACCTCTGTCTGCTGTCAGTAGTAGGTCATTAGTAACCTTAAGAAGTGCTGTCTTGTTACTGTGAAGTGTTCTAAATCCAGACTGGAAATAGTTTAAAAACGCTATTATTGTTCATGAAAGATATTTTTTGAGATGCAATTACTTTCTCCAGAACCTTAGATAAAAAAGACAATTTTGAGATTGGGCTATAATTACTTAAGGACAGGGGTCTAAATTAGGTTTCTTTAACAATGGGTGCAAAATGGCACGCTTAAAACATTCTGGAAAAGAACCAGAAGTCAGCGAAGACTCAGGCTAACTCAGCAACGGGAAATCAGAGACGGCTGTGCCTTCACCTTTACTGAAACCTGGCTGCACCACGACATCCTGGATGAAGCAGTCACACTCAATGGGGTGAGCTTGTTCCACTGACAGAACACAAGACTCCGGTAAGACGAGAGGAGGCTGTCTCTGTGTTTACATCAATGATGCTTGGTGATCAAACACAGTTAAAGTGGATGGACATTGTTCCCCAGATATGGAATGTTTATTGTTAAGATGTCAAACATATTATCTTCCCAGAGAATTCCCCAGCATTTTTGTTGCCATTTACATTCCTCCAGATGTGAATTTTAAAAATGCACTTCAGAAACTGTATGAGGCAATCAGCAATCACATTCAAAACAACCGAATGGTGTTTTTATTGTGGCTGGTGATTTTAATCACACAGACCTCAGAACTATTTTACCTAAATTCCAACAGCATGTCCACATCCCCACCAGGGCAGCTACAAAGCCCTCCCCCTCACTTGCACCCATTTTGGTCAATCAGAACGTATTTCCCTGCTTCCCCTGCCACCACCCAGGAGAACCACATCAAGCTTAAGGAATATACATCATCAGTGACATCATACATTAGCTAATGTGTTGATGATGTGGTGATCACAAAGACAATAAAATCATTCCCCAACCAGAGAGCCTGGATGAATGGAGAGGTGAGGTATCTGCTCAGAGCCATAAAAGCTGCTTTTCAGGAAGCTTACAACACCAGAGCAATGCTCATTTTGATCTCCCCAACAAAGAGTCAGCTGTAAAGTCTACTCCAGAGGCCACTGTTAGTATCCACAGCAAATGTGAGAAGAATCCTGTTGAGAATCCTACTGGGCCTGATAACATCCCTGGCTGTGTACTAAGAACATGTCAGTCAGCTAGTTGATGTTATTACTGACATTTTTATTTCATATCATTGAGAAACTGGCTCTCCCGCACAAAAAAACAACATCCCAGTCAACCTGGACCCTCACCAGTTTGCTTTCAGAACCAACAGATCTACATGGATGTCGTCTCCACTGCCCTCCACTCAGTCTTCACACACCTTGAGAACAACACATCAGAATGGTGTTTGTTGATTCAGCTCAGCATTTAACACAATCTCCCCCATGAAACTGATTGGAAAACCTAGCACTCTGGGCTTGAGTACCACACTCTGTAATTGGATATTGGACTTCAATTCATCCATAGCACTGTAAAACAGTTTTCATTTCTATTTCTACTTCTATTTCTATGACTTATTTATTCATTGTTCTACTGTATTGTTCTCTAGTAGCATAAAGGGAACTACAAATTGAAAAAACAATATACAACCTTGTGTTGTAAAATTATAAATCTATATATAAATCTTGTATCTTAGTTTAGTGAATGTTTAGTGTTTTGTGTCCCACAATTCCAGACTTTTTGTTTTCCATTTTTTAAATCTGTCTAATTGAATAGAGACACATGTCACACTGTCTCCCATATGTTTTTGAACAACGTGGCTTGATAAAAAAGGGTCTGGAGGATGTGTATTTGATCTATTTTTAGTCAGTGTGATGTTTATCTGAAAACAAGTGCAGAAATGTCCACCTATCTGCATCAACATGCATCTGTCCATGTTTCTTTCACTGTCCATTTTTTTTATACTCATTCCTGTTTTTTTTCCTGTTTTTTTTTCTGAAACTCCATTGGAATTTTCCGTGAATGGTCATGTTATGGCACAGTGACTCACTGAGGGACACTTCAACATGAAACAGGCTGATGTAGCAGGGGTCAGAGTTGAAATGGTTCTGCTGCAAGATGGTCCCTGTAGACATTATGGCAATGTGCCACCCTGTTTTTAGATTTTCTTTCTTATTCTCTGCAACGGTCTGCCATTGGGGTTTCATTGTCCCAGAAACCAAGAAAATAATTTTGGATAACTCACATAGACCCGGGCAGATTTAAAAAGTGTCTGGCATCTGCAGCTCTCATTTAGTGTTACATGTGATTAATAAAGTTCTCTAATCTCACTTTTCTCTCTGCCAGAACGCCAGAGATGTGATAACTACTGCCCTAATCGCTGATCCTGAAACCCCAGCCAAGACTTCAGACCACGACAGCCACATGTCTTTCCAGCAACCCTGACTCCTTAAAAGTATGTCCATATACAGAGCCCAATTGAAACTGAACTTCTGGGTTTTGTTACAGAAATAAGAAAAAATCTCATTGACACAAATACATAATGTTGAGTGGTTCATTCCATTTGTCTAGACAGGGATGATAAATTCTTAAAAAAAACCCATATATAATTATTATATTTCTGTTTTATTGGCCTGACCATTTTCAAAAAGCCCAAGTCCAAACATCACCAGTTTGATAGCCTGAGGCCTGGTAAGTGACAACCGCAACATGATGCCAAGATCTCAGATTAAAAAGTTGGAAAGATGACATTAGAAGATGGCATGGTTGATAGGATACAAGGATCAAATTCTATTAGCAAGGGCTGTAGAATACTTGTTTATCTTACAATGTGGAGAGTAAACCCCAGGAACATGTTTCACTTTTTCAGAAAGTCAGATGAAACAAACCCTCAATGAAAGTTTGCATGAAGTTACACATGCTATGGGAACAGCAGCTTGCCCAGATGTCAACTATTTTGGAGTAACCTCAATATACAGTAAGTCTTACCACCCACCTTAACTTCCTCCCTATGATTTCTGTGCAGTAAATGCAAACCAGGAAAAGATGTTGACGTTTAATTTAATCTCTTCAGCTTTATGTTTCCTCCAAAGTTTATTTGGCAGAGCTAATTATACACATATATAAATACATATATGTACATACATATATACATATATATACAGTTTATGTATAAATGCAACCGCAGGGGGGCACAAGCCAGTGTCTTCATGTGCCAGTCCCAAGTCTGGATAAATGCAGAGGGTTGTGTCAGGAAGGGCATCCGACGTAAAACACATGCCAAACTAAAAATGCGAATCATGACAATGACTTTCATACCGGATCGGTTGGGGCCTGGGTTAACAACGACCGCCACCGGTGCTGTTGACCTACAGGGTACCGGTGGAAATTGGACAACTGTTGGTCGAAGACGAAGAAGGAGAGGAGGAAGGTGAGTGGGTATGCCCCACAGGTAGGATGTGAGTTTCTGGAGAAATTCTGGAGTGAGTTAGATGAAGTGATGCAGAGCATCCCCAGAGGTGAGAGTGGTGATTGGTGCAGATTTCAACGGGCATGTAGGTGAAGGGAAATGAGGTGATGAGAATGTGATGGGCAGGTTTGGTCTTCAGGACAGGAACGCAGAAGGACAGATGGTGGTAGACTTTGCAAAGAGGATGGAAATGGCTGTAGTTTCTTCCAGAAGTGGCAGGAACATAGGGTGACATATAAGAGCGGAGGGAGAAGCATAGTGTGTAAAATGACTCTGGTGGTGAGGAAGATGAAGAGGACAAAGGCAGAGCAGAGGACGAAGTGGTGGAAGTTGAAAAAGGAAGAATGTTGTTTAGTTTTCAGGGAGGAGCTGAGACAGACTCTGGGTGGTCAGGAAGTGCTCCCAGATGACTGGACCACTACAGCTAATGTGATCAGGGAGACAGGTAGGAGGGTACTCAGTGTGTCATCTGGAAAGAGGAAAGTGGACAAGGAGACTTGGTGGTGGAACCAGGAAGTTCAGGAGTGTATACAGAGAAAGAGGTTAGCAAAGAAGAAGTGGGACACTGAGAGGACTGAAGAGAGTAGACAGGAGTACAGGGAGATGCAGCGTAAGGTGAAGGTAGAGGTGGCAAAGGCCAAACAAAGAGCATATGAGGACTTGTATGCTAGGTTGGACACTAAAGAGGGAGAGGTGGATTTGTACAGGTTGGCCAGAAAAAGAGATAGAGATGGGAAGGATGTGCAGCAGGTTAGGGTGATTACAGATAAGGATGGAAATGTATTGACAGGTGCCAGGAGTGTCATGGGAAGATGGAAGGAGTACTTTGAAGAGTTGATGAATGAAGAAAATGAAAGGGAACGAAGAGTAGAAGAGGCGACTGGTATGGAGCAGGAAGTAGCAAAGATTAGCAAGAGTGAAGTGAGGAGGACGTTGAAGAGGATGAAGAGTAGAAGGGCAGTTGGTCCTGATGACATACCCGTGGAGGTATGGAAGTGTCTAGGAGAGGTGGCAGTAGAGTTTCTGACTAGTTTGTTTAACAAGATCTTGGAGAGTGAGAGGATGCCAGAGGAATGGAGGAGAAGTGTACTGGTGCCAATTTTTAAGAACAAGGGAGATGTGCAGATCTGTGGGAACTACAGAGGAATAAAGCTGATGAGTCATACAATGAAGTTGTGGGAAAGAGTAGTGGAAGCTAGGCTAAGGGCAGAGGTGAGCATTTGTGAGCAGCAATATGGTTTCATGTCTAGAATGAGTACAACAGATGCAGTATTTGCTTTGAGGATGCTGATGGAGAAGTACAGAGAAGGTCATAGGGAGTTGCATTGTGTCTTCGTAGATTTAGAGAAAGCATATGACAGGGTGCCGAGAGCGGAGCTGTGGTATTGTATGAGGAAGTCTGGAGTGGCAGAGAAGTATGTTAGAGTGGTGCAGGACATGTACGAGAGCTGTAAGACCGTGGTGAGGTGTTCTGTAGGTGTGACAGAGGAGTTCAAGGTGGAGGTGGGCCTGCATCAAGGATCAGCTCTGAGCCTCTTCTTGTGATGACCTCTGGTGATGGACAGGCTGACAGATGAGGTTAGACAGGAATATCCATAGATGTTTGCGGATGACATTGTGATTTGTAGTGAGAGAAGGGAGCAGGTGGAGGAAAATCTAGAGAGGTGGAGGTCTGCTCTGGAAAACAGAGGAATGAAGCTTAGCCGCAGTAACACAGAATACATGTGTGTCAATGAGAGGGACCCAGGTGGAACGGTGAGGTTACAGGGAGCAGAGGTGAAGAAGGTGCAGGACTTTAAGTACTTAGGGTCAACGGTTCAGAGCAAAGGAGACTGTGGAAAAGAGGTGAAGAGGCGAGTGCAAGTAGGTTGGAACGGGTGGAGAAAAGTGTCAGGTGTGTTGTGTGATAAAAGAGCATCAGCAAGAATGAAAGGAAAGGTGATCAAGACGGTGGTGAGACCAGCGATGTTGTACAGCTTAGAGACAGTGGCACTGTAGAAAAGACAACAGCCAGAGCTGGAGGTGGCAGAGCTTAAGATGTTGAGGTTCTCTTTGGGAGTGACGAGGATGGAGGGGATCAGGAACGAGTACATCAGAGGGACAGCTCATGTTAGATGTTTCGGAGATAAAGCCAGAGAGGCCAGATTGAGGTGGTTTGGACATGTTCAGAGGAGAGACTGTGAATATATTGGTAGAAGGATCCTGAGGTTGGAGCTGCCAGGCAGGAGGTCTAGAGGAAGACCAAAGAGGAGATTTATGGATGTAGTGAGACAGGAAATGAAGTTAATTGGTGTGAGTGAAGAGGGTGCAGAGGACAGGGTTAGATGGAGGCACATGATTCGCTGTGGCAACCCCTGAAAGGGAGCAGCCGAAAGGAAAAGAAGATACAGTTTTTATATAAACTGTAAATCTCTTAGGAGCCAGTCAGATTCCAGTCACTTTTCTCTGTCATTATCATTACTTCTCCTTCAGTCCTCCTGGCAGCTTGCCTTTCACATAAAGAACTCAGGTTCCCGTTCAAGGGAACGTCAATGCTGCTTCAGCTGACGCTATGGGGGGGGGGACGCCTTCAGCGTGACTGCCTTTGAATCTCTTTATCAACTTAGACCAATCTTGATTGAGTTTAACGTCAACATGTGACGTACGCCGGCAAAACCGGAAGTATAAGGGGAGCTGGCTTCACTGTTGTCGTCAGTCTTCTGATCTTCAGCAAGCGCGCTGGTTCTCTGTGAAAATGACGAGTGTGAAGCAGTTTTTGCAGTACTTCCTCCCTGCCTGCGGAATATCCCCACTGGCAACTCACATGTTTTAGTTGGCTGTTTTGGGTTGAGAGCTCGCTCTGTCAGCCCTCGAGGTTGACCGTGAGCAGTGTGAGCGTTTCCTCGGGAGCTTGCTCCTCTTGGTGCGGGTCCCGCGGCTGCTGCGGCAGAGAAACGGGAGAGACACGGCTCATCCGCTAATTCCCACACGTTTTCGGGACCGGAAGCCCGCATCGCGGCTTCGTCCGACCGGAACGGGGGACGTGTTCAGAGGCCAGACACTTGTGTCTGCTGTCTGCACGGAGAGCCCAAGGTCTGTGGTTGACCCCACATCTATGGCACATAAATTGCCTGGAGATGCGTGCGGTCTTGTTGGCCTTACGGCACTTTCTTCCAGACCTCAGGGGCCACCACGTGCTTGTCCGCTCCAACAACACAGCGGTGGTCTCCTACTTAAATCAACAAGGCGGTCTGAGATCCTTTTTGTGGTCCCATGGGAAGTTGCTCTCTCTCAGAGCACTCTTCATACCTGGGTACCTCAATGTGGGAGCAGACATCCTGTCGAGGCAGGGGCCGAGGCCCGGGGAATGGAGACTGCACCCCGAGACGGTTCAGATGATATAGAGGAGATTCGGCAGAGCACAAGTGGACCTGTTTGCGTCCTCAGACAACGCTCACTGCCCCCTCTGGTTCTCCCTTGTGTATCCAGCGCCCCTGGGGCTGGATGCCATGGCACAGCCGTGGCCGAGGCTACGTGCCCTCGATTGCTCTGCTCCAAGCTGACGCAGCGTCTTGTTCCCTATCAGGGAACCATGGTTACATACTAAATCTGGTACGTTTTACCCCAGTCTTGGAAAGTATCTGTTCTTGAGCAACACACTGAGTCCCTAATGGCTCAAGGGATGTTCTGTAGCTGACCATGACCTTTGGCCTCCATGTGAAGGAAGATTAAGAGGATAGACAATTTCCCTCAGGGATCAATAAAGAATTACATTATTAATAATAATTTATTCCTCCTGTCCTCCACAACTTATCTAATTACTGAGGCAGAGTATTTTATGTTTAAAGCCCATCCTCTGCTTTTGCTCTCCTCCCTCCCAATGATTTGGTGATGTGAGGTTTATGGATGGCTGTTCCTGCATTGTTGATGGATGCTCAGAGTGTATCTCAGCACTGCGACTGCCATGGGTCATTCCAGCAGTGGCGTGGCCGTAAATCAGTGCCTATACACCCAAGGACTGTGTGTGCTGAGTCACTGGGTTGGGATGGTCTGCCATACACGTGTTCCTGCTTATGAACACCATCACATCCAGACACACTGGCTGGACTTTTAATGCTGTGTACGGTACTAAGAGGTTGCACAGCATGTGTGCCCTGCATCTACACAGTTGTACAGTAGCTGAGCATGGTTGATGATGAGTGAGGTGAGATTTCCACTCAAATTCAATTAGTCAGCCTTACCTCCTGTCACCAACAAACAACCGTGGAGCAGTCTGAAGACAGACAGGATCCCTTCACTGGCCCTCCCGTGATTTATATTTAGCAAAATCAGCTAAGATTCCTCCTCCTTAGTTGCTTCTAAACTCTTCTATTCAATGTCAAGTGTTTCTCTGTGATTTTTACGGATCGCATTCAATATGACATTGGTGAACTTCGATTTGATCCAAGAACTCTCATCCCTGGACCGACCCATCTCTCCCTTCCTCAAGACGTGCCATAAACTATTAAAAAAAAACATGGACATACCATTTGGGAAGTCGTTTACTGTTTCCCAGGTATACATGCTCATTATTAGCAGGTTTTAAGTATATCGTAGTGTCCCAGGAGGGTAGGTGGGTAGGGCACCACATCCTAGCGTGCAGCAGGGCAACAGACTTGAGGATGTAGGTCTTTTTTGGTGTGTTCCTGCATTGTTAATGATGCTATTGCATTCTACATTGTGCTCAATAATGTTCACATTATTCTCCCACAATGAATTGCAGAGAAGAAAATGGAGGGACTACTTACAGGAGCAAATAATTAAAATAATTGTGAATGGTGGTGAGGCAGATACTTGGAAGACTTTGGAAAAATAAGAATTGAACATTTTGAAGTTGAAATAGCAGTGGCATTCTCAATTCACAGTTTGATTATTCTGTAATGCACATTTTGTATTACCTTCTGTTAATTTAATGTTGATTTCTTATATATTAATTGAAAAGACATTATGAAATTTGGCAAATAGTACATACCATATACTGTTTGTACATACAAATTGGCTTTATCTAGGCTGGACAGGGAAGGAGTATGTGGTACCAAACATGGCTGACTGTGACAGGCTGAGACAACTGTCAATCAAAACAAACGTGGTCCAGAAGTCTTTTTATAAACCTCAGTACATCGTCAGGGGAGTAATAACGTTCCATAATAATGGAATGTTTGTCTACCTAGACAAACAGTACATGGGATAACATGGACATCTTGCAGAACAAATGTATTATCTGCGTTTCAGTAAAGAAGTTGAGGGTTTCCCAGTCACTTCAGTACTTCAGAGTTCAACCATGGCGGTTGTGGTTGGCAAGGTGTGAAATCAGCTTAGCATTTGAGGCAGGACGTTTCCCACACAAACAACACTTAAAGCTGCACATATCAATATTTTCATATAAACAATGACTCAAGTCACTATTTGTAATGTGAAGGACGTTGCAGCCTTTTTTTTTTTGAGCAGCAGCGGGCAGATGTTTTTAGTCACACCTTCTCAGAACCAAACATTTAGCAGCTGAAGACCCAGGCAGCCTGTCTTTCTCAGGAGCTGGTTTAGACCAAAAGACATCTAAAAGGAGAGTAAATATTAGACTTACTGTACATTTATCAGGTGAAAGAAAACACAACTGCATATTAATGTTGTTCTTTGTCTGCTGGATGTGTAATTGTAATTGTAAAGTAATTGTTTGCTAACACACAACAACTTTTTAAGGTGATATTATGTCAGATGTTGTGTTTACAGCTTTTTCAGCTGTCCCCAAGTGACCAAAAAACCTCTATTATTGCTGCATTAAATGAGAAATGTTAGCTAAACTACACTAGTTTCTCTGCTCATATAGAAGATTATGAATATGGTCATGAATGGCCAAGTGTACTGTAATTTTTTATTACTGCTTTAACCAGTTCTTGTTATGTATTGGGAAGGTTGAATAGCCAAGAATTATCTCAAAACATTCTACATATGAAATATAATCAAAATATTTGAAAGACAATGTCCACTATGTCCTTCAGTTTGCCAGTTAGCTAATGTGCATTTAAAAAACCTATGGTGCTTTGGCTCTAACAATAAGATGTATGCCAGAAATTAGACTAATTCTGCCTCTAGAGCAGCTTTGATTCCAAAAAAAATGCTTGTCAAACTGAAACATATGCACAAATGAAGCTGCCATGCTCATGGTGCCATAATGTGACAGCAGGTGGAAATGAACAGGGATGGACACCTAAACACAGATGTCCAACAGTCTTTTAAAAGCTCCATCATCAGGTGTGAGGCTGCGCATGGTTCAATATCCCCACTCCAGCCACAATAACCTGCCCTGCACTGTCCCCTACCCAGACATAATAAATTGTCTTGCAACATTGCTGGCTGAGCCCAAAGCTCAAGTTTGTACGAGCTTTGACAGCGTATAATTCACCCTATCAGCCTTTGCAATAACACTAGCTGTATATCAACTCACTCTCCCAGAACACAGGTTTCACTTCAGTTTGTCTGAGCACTCTTATGAATCACTTTTCAAGGAGAGTCTAATAAACTGAAAAGATTTTTGCTCTAATTTGAAATATCCATTTTGTGAAAATGTCTGAATTATTACCTTTCACCATAAATCCAATTAGGTGATCAGGGCTATCCGCTACTTATGAAATCACTTACCAACCCTCAGACCCAGCAGCAGGTGGTCTATAGCCAGAAATTGACGTGCACTCACTCAGTGATATTCTGAAAGGCCAATGGCTATGCCTAGACGCAGCAGGTTGCAAGCTTTTATCCACACCTGGAAAAAGTGTGCAAAATAAGCATGGCATGCTGTGTTCTGCACAATATTGCAATGTCCCACAGTGTGCCAACTGCCCCACCCATCACCTGCTTTCACTTTTTTCACTTTTACATTGTGAAATGACCTAGGCCTATAGCTACTCAAGGCAGACAAATAATGATTTCTCTTTTTCTTTGCTTTATCATTGTATTATTTTGCAGTTAAAAAGGGGGAACTACACTAAGTACTCTGCTGTTAGTATATTTTACTGTTATAAGAAATTGCATTAAATTACAAACTATAAAAGCTTTCCATATAGTCATTATGGGTTGACTTTGTTAAGAAAATGTTCACTAGAGTACACGTTACACTCTAGGATATAATGTATGTACTTTCTTCAAGCTACATGAGAAAGACAAATAATATCTTAAACATGTACCTTTAACTTTCTGCTGGAAACTGGGTCTGCTCTATGCCACTGCCCTGCCTATATGTGGGATAGATGATCCTCGCTCCACAGCTCTCCCAGATATGTCACCATTACCGTGGCACAACAGCTTTTTGATGGGACATTAAAAGTTATCTATTTTGAGTGACAGCTCACTTGGTTCTGTTGACAGGCATGAGGAGGGATGATGGAAAGCTGCTGCGACAGGTGATCAGTCTCTAAGAGGAAGTAATTATAGAAAGTTTAACTATTGGCTTTATCAACTCAGAACAGGGAGTGACATATTGAAGAAACTGAAAACTACAAAACCAGCAGACATAATCTGAATATGGAAGATGAAGGACACTTTCGCCTCGGATCCCTCCTCCAGTCAGTTAAACAACAGAACTGTCCATTGCCACTTTAATCAGACTGAATAAGCTTTTTGCACTACTTTATCTGTACTACTTCCCTACTTCACTGGTTTGCACTTTATCTGCCATGTGCCTGCCCTGCTTTATTTTAACTTGTATAGTTGTATAGTTGTGGTCCAACATACATGTACTTGTATAGATTTAATATTTATATTTGATCTGTATCTATTAGGATTTTAAGCTCTACTGTTAGTGATGGACAGGATCAGGAACGAGTACATCAGAGGATGTTAGATGTTTCGGAGATAAAGCCAGAGAGGCCAGATTGAGGTGGTTTGGACATGTTCAGAGGAGAGACTGTGAATATATTGGTAGAAGGATGCTGAGGTTGGAGCTGCCAGGCAGGAGGTCTAGAGGAAGACCAAAGAGGAGATTTATGGATGTAGTGAGAGAGGACATGAAGTTAATTGGTGTGAGTGAAGAGGGTGCAGAGGACAGGGTTAGATGGAGGCGCATGATTCGCTGTGGCGACCCCTGAAAGCAAACAGCCGAAAGGAAAAGAAGAAGACTGTTAGTGTTATTTGTATGCACCATGGGTCGGAGAGCGTAATGTGATTTCGGTTCTCTGTATATATGTAGCCTACTGTACATGTGGAAGAATTGACAATACAGCAGACTTGACTTGACTTACACCAGCCAGGCGTAATGCCTGCCTGCCTTTCGCCATCCTCTCCATCACAATCAGCTGGCGGACAAGACGCTCCCCGGGCTGCGTCCACATTGTTTCAATGCAAGCCCCCACTGCACACTACTCTGATCGTCTTCATCATTGTCATCGCAAGACATATTAGATCGAAATCTGCAGTGGCCTACTGCCTACCAGGAGCTAAAATTGTAGACGTCATGCAGCAGATCCCATGTCTTCACAGGAAACACCCACAGGTTTGAAATGTTATTATTTGGCACTAATGATACCACCAAGCAGCAGTCTGAAGCTTTAAAACAGGATTTTAACCGTAAAGTGTGGAAAGTCCGTTTTTATCTCAGGCCCTATCCCCACGTTAGGTCAGGGCATCGTATGTTTTAGCTGACTGCTCTCTCTTCACGCATGTGTTTTTTATCGACTATTTTAATCTTTTTTGGGTATGAGGCTGCTTTTTTAGCAGATGGTCTCCACCCCAGCTTCCATGGCACAAGAGCACTTTCTGCAAACATTTTCCATGCGGTTACTACAGAATCTCATCACTGACTGACCGCCACTTGCTTGACAACAACTCTGTACTACATACAGTCATCGATTGCTCCTCTTCCTCCCCAGTGACCTCTTCACCTTCGGCTGTACCACTAGCTCCCCCTACAGCCCAAAAACTTCATGTGACACTCCAGAAAGCTTCTCTATCATGTGGTATCATGCTTCTCTTTTATGTGTTCCAGCCTCTCGGCAAGACAAGGGGGACAGCGCTTTTGACCGAAGAACCTCAGCTGTTTGTCATGTGATTAGTATAACTAACAGTTGGGTTAAGTCAAGCTGGCATGGTTAAGGTTTTGGTGGTTTTATGTATGAAAAACTGGTAGTAAAAATTTTAACATTTTGGATCTAAGTCAGAAAAGGTATATTTAATTTTTGTCGTCTGACCACATTGGAAATCAAATGTGTTTATAGGTGTTCCGAAAGGCCACAGTGGAAGGCGGGATGAAAGACCGTTATGGAAAGGGGGGGAGACGTGATGTTGTTAAATATGGAGATAACGGCCCACATTTTCTCATTGTCTCTCCTTGAAGGCATGCTTGGGGTTGCCCTCATTTGTACACACAAATAGTGACGGAAGTAGTTGTGTGAAGGATAAAAAAAGAGCTATAGAAAGATTTCCAAACCCTGCTTACTTTCTCTACCCACCGGGCCAATCAGGGAGTAAAGTGGGTTTGGATGTCAGATTTTTGTTACAGAAAGTTTTGGATACGTGATTACAATTCAGAACAAATGCCAACCCGTTGTTTTAATTCATCCATAATTGACCTAGCATCTGAAAGTGAGGTGTTAATGTTTTATTAGGTTTCTACAAAGTGGAATTGCTGTTATGATTGAATGTTTCTTGCAGGGGACTTGGACTCTCCTTAAGTTTATGTACACAGTCCTGTTCCTTTGACTTTTAATGAAATACCAGACATTCCACAGATGTTGGGATTCAGCGGATGAATTCATTCATTTGGGTAATTATAACTGAACCTTGTTAAAAGGACTGCATTCCTTTTTGTCCCACATTCCCTGAGACAGTGAACACACCAGCAGTGTTGGGCAAGCTACTTGGTAAATGTAGTGAGCTAAGCTATCTGTTACTCTACATTAAATAAAGCTTTACTACACTGAAGCTACCCCCCTGGGAATTGTAGCAAGCTAAGCTACAGCAACATGGCAAAAGTAGTTTACTACATCAAAGCTATTTTTTTAAATATTTTTTTTTTATATTGAACTAACTTCATTCCAAATCAATGCTATCTCAGTAATCAATACAACTTTCATTTCAACAGATAAATGGTCTGTACTTGTATAGCGCCTTTCTAGTCTTTCCGACTACTCAAAGCGCTTTTACACTACATATCACATTCACACGCTAATGGCAGGAGCTAACTGCCCATCAGTACAAATTAAACTAATCTTTCACACACCGAAGGCGCAGCTTCGGGAGCAATTCAGGGTTCAGTATCTTGCTCAAAGATACTGCGACAAATGCCTGGGAGAAGCTGGGATCGAAGCGCCGACCTTCTGATTGGTGGACGACCGCTCTGCCACCAAGCCACATCCGCCACCACTGCCTGAATAAGCAGGCATAATTGTTGTTAATTTTTCGCAGTTGATGTCATCCCAAGGATTGGTAGAGTGTGTGTGATGCCACTGTCCGGAGCAGAAGGTGGCGGTAATGCACCAAAAAGCTGTTTGCCGTAAAACATGAAGAAGAAGAAGTCACCGGCCGGTCTGTGTATGGTGGTGGCGTCACACTTACTAATCCAGGATTGGTGATCCTTAGGAGTTGTGTTTCCGATTTGAGCTTGTTCTTCAGAAATGCTGGGGAATATGTAACGTTAGCTTGTGTGGACGCAACCACACTACTTGATCAACAAAAGAGCTTCGCTACTGAAAAGCTATTTGATTCAGATAACAGTGACGCTGCCACCATGCTATTGAAAAATTTAGTTAAGCTAGTAGCGTCACTACTTGTAGCTGTGCCATGCTGTCCCCTTTCCCTCTTTCTCATACCCCTGGCCTCGTACCACCTAACAGAACTGAACTCACTCAAGTTAGTGGCAAGTCTACCAGCTAAACGTTAAGAAGTAACTGAGCCAGTTAGCATCGAGCTGACTACCCCTAGCACGACCGACAACAGGTGCCAACAGACAATAATGTCTGCCTGTCTGCACACACAACAGCACAGCCCCTTTCTTGCTTAGCGTAATACAAAACTGTTTAGTTAACTTTGCATACGTGACGATACTGATGTGATTTCATTAAGTTTTATCGTTGATTATTTTCAATCTGTTTGCTAATCTGGTAGCCACTGCTAAATGGATGTTGGTTATTCATGCTACACACAGGGTTTGCATGCTAACTAACTCCATTTAACTTTTACCTGCTAGCACACAAACACACACCCCTAGTTGGCCTCTAGCAGAGCCACACTTGTGCTAATACAACTTTAGTAGAGTCACCCTCTCTCTTCCCCTTTGTCTAGCCATGCAGCTAATGCTTAGCTTCACGACACGGAAGCTAATGTAACCTTAGCTTCATGACACTCTACCACCTTTTATGGCCTCCCAGCCATTTTGATTTAGCATTCCTTGTTTGATCACACACACCCACGCACGTACACACACATCCTTTGTCTGTAATTTAGTGTATTTAGTTAGACTTCATAGTCTGTTTTGCTTTGTTTATATTTGTAAATGAATGCTTGTATTTGATTATGCTGGTCTCACAAGAGAATTCCGAATCCTTCACCTACAAGCTATTAATGGTAAATTTGGTTTATAGTTATTAATTAAATTATTAATCTGAGTTCCAAATTGATAGTTTAGTGTATTTTATGACACTAAATCAATTAATTGGCTATCCTTTTCCTTATTCCAAAGGTAGTGCCCCGAGGGCTTTATTAATTTGAAGTGATTATCTTTGTTAATCCTGATAGCCAAGTCTAATTGATTTCACCAACCTAAACTTGGTGCCCCATACTAATCCCCATCAAATGGTGCTGCAATGTGAGGCATATTAATGTTAAATCCCAACACAGATGAACATTTATTGTACTGATGATTCAACCAGGAGAGTTTTTTAAGTGAATTAAATTGGGGGGCGGCTGTGGCTTGGTGGCAGTGCAGTCGCCTGCCAATCGGAAGGTTGGCGGCTTGATGCCCCAGCCATTCGTCGAAGCATCTTTGAGCAAGATACTGAACCCCAAAATGCTCCCGAAGCTGTGCCTTCGGTTTGTGAATGTTCTCATATGTAAGTCACTTTAGATAAAAGCGTCTGCTAAATGACTAAATGTAAATGTAAGTAATTAATGAATTTTTAACTGCTAACTACACACACATCAATAAATACTAGACTACATAAAACAAACTAAAACAAACTAACAAACTAACTACTAGACACAAAAATGAACAGATAAATGCAACCATGAATGAATTATATGAACACAGCGATGAATAATTAATAAATGGATGACTGAATGTCCATTTGACACCAGATAATGCAGTGAATGGTTAACTTGGCAAGAGGTAATCAATTGTAAACACAGGAAACAGCTAAGTGGACAACTTTAATAGTTACCAGTGAAATCAACTAGGCACACTTCAGCAATTTAGAAGTTTTGGAAAGTCAAGGAAGATTATTATTAGGAATTATTAATCAGCTTAAGTAATTTAGCAAGCATAAATATGTTGATGGGAGATCCTAATTTTTATATGCGTTTCTTAATTGTTCTTATTAAGCTACAGCATCAAACCCCAGGATCACAGGAAGGTATTTGTTGTTTCACCTGAGTCTTGGCTTAACAGGGCAGGTGTTTCCCTGGAGGGGAGAGGAGATGAAACACAGCAGCATTCCTCTGGGGCACTAGGTGAGCGGTCAGTCCCGCATGAAACTCCACGGAGTTCCATATTTCCAGATGCACTGTTGGTCTCATGGGTCTTCCATAATAAGGCTAATGACTTTTGGTTGGTATGGCAACTCGGTGTGAGTGTCTACCAGCTTCAGATACCCCCCCCCCAAGAGGGGGAAGGCGCGTCCGAGGTCTACTTAAGATGCGGGGCTGTTTGTGTTTAAGGTGTGAAACTTCACTCCACTCCCAGTTTATCTCATTCTAATTCTTTTTGATGGATTACGAAGTTTTTAAGAGAAATTCTCCCATGTTAAAGCTTTGTCTCATCAGATGTTAGAAGGCACCACACACAACGGGATATAGTCCACTAAGCAATTAACAGACAGTGTTAATTAAATGTCATACATGGTAATATATGTTACGACATCTGCTATTTTATCGACACACCATATAGGTTGAACACACATATATCTGTAACAGAAACTGAAAGTAAAATAAAAATAACGCAAGTTACATGTCCATATATTTCAGTCATCTTTGGATCTCAGGGATGTCTTTCATCTTAAAGACATGTAAAAAGGGAAGGGTTATTTCCTATTGTAGGCTATGATCAATTAATTTATTGTGTAAATGCATATTTACATTTCCTGTTTCATTGGCTATTCAAAGAGGAGAATACATCATAGAGGCTATGACAAGTGAAGTGAAGACACCATAATAGGCTAATATATAATATTAAGTAACCTTAGGCATGTTCAACTGATTAATATTAATGTTAAGACAACAAGTGATCAGTTGAAAATATTCTTGGCAATAAATGTAAATGGACTGTACTTGTATAGTGCCTTTCTAGTCGTCCGGCTACTCAAAGCGCTTTCACACTACATATCACATTTACCCATACACACACATTCATACACTGATTGCAGGAGCTAACTGCCCATCAGTATAAATTAAACTAATCATTCATACACACTCTCACACCAAAGGCACAGCTTCGGGAACAATTTTTGGGGTTCAGTATCTTGCTCAAGGATACTTCGACACGGGATCGAACCACCAACCTTCCGATTGGTGGACGACCACTCTGTAACTGAGCCACAGCAACCTCATCATATTATTTTCTTTACTTAAAACATAGTCCTTGTTAACAGGGTATTTTGCTCTTTGTTGGCATCAGCATGATAACATCAAGTTCCACACTCCTATACTGCCAGTTAAACATATTAGTTTATACATTTGTATTTTGTATGCCAAAGTCACTTTCTTTGTTCCTTTAGTCTTAAAGTTTTACAAGTCCTGAGTTTCACTTGATAGAAACCAGAGATGGTTGAGTTTTCAGTTTACCAAGTTGGTGAGGGTCATAAATTAATAAATTGGCCTGGGATTACCCTCAAATGGCACTCAGCATTCCTATGTGAGTTCTTACAAACCTGTCGCAAATCGTCAAATTGTGATTCACCTTTCCATTAGTGGCCTTGAGTCTGGCAAAGGTCATGGGACAGAGCAAATATGACACGAGAGGTCCTGGGTTCAAATCCCGTAAGAGCCCCAAAATTAATACAAAGTTAATACAAATCATAAGACAACCCAAAAGACAATGACACCAGGTGGATGCTGCTGTAAGAAGAGAGAGACAGAGTGAACACATGGGCCAACTTTTATAGCCCAAGGGCTAAGGTGAGGAAAGTTCATCAGTTCTGTGGACATTGCTGTTTATGGCTCAGAGGCCAACTTTCAGGGAAGTTCATATCTTTTTTTATCAATAAGGCAAGAACATTTTCATCCAAGTTGGGGTTGATGACACTATAATGCCAATCCAAGCTTCAGAAATGATCAAATTTCAAGTCATATATTATGTCCAGTGTGTTTAGTGAATGTAAAAGCTTTCATGAACTAGATTACTGTTGTGTTGAGGTTCCAACACCCTGGATAGTGGCCAACTTGTCACAGAGCTGACACAGAGACAGACAGACAAACAACCATTCACACTCTCATTCATCCACTAGGGACAATTTAGAGTCACCAATTAACCTAAACATGCATGTTTTTGGATGGTGGGAGGAAGCCGGAGAACCTAGAGAAAACCCACGGTGACACAGGGAGGACATGCAGACTCCACCCAGAGAGATCGTGGACTGGTCCGGGATTCGAACCCGCGTCCTCCTTGCGGGGGCGCTAACCGCTCTGCCACCGTGCACCCCGCTTTGGCACCACTTATTCAATTTTACAATGCAGTGGCAAATGCAGCAATTAACAGAAGAACATAATGGTACTAAATATGTGCTAAGCCATTATTATCATTATAATCATTATTATTATTAAAACCCATTATCAGTCCACAGGCAACACAACGTGTTTACTTCAGCTCATTCCTAACCCATATGTCGTCTAAGACAGAGAGCTCAGAACCACCCATTTGGTTTCCCATTCATTACCACTGACAGCACATTGTTGGGCCTCATCACGTGTGGAGAACAAAGACAGGGGCCTACTTGGAAAAGTCAAGGTTTTGACTAAGAAACTCAGATGGGAAACAAAGGCACCAAATCTCCACCAGCCGTTAATTCACATTTAGACGCGAAGATCGCAGTTGAATACAAACACTGGATTTTTACTGGACAAGCCACCAAACAGAACACAGGAAGTCCTGGTGCTCGGCTATGATGTCATTACCTCCATATAAGCCGATCGCATCAGTCCAGTCCTGGTCTTTCCACTGTAACTCTATTGTAACTTCGGTAGCTCAAGGAGACAGTTTTGCAGCTGAACCCGCAGATACCACAAACCCAGCTCCGTCAGTATCTGAGCCTGAGAGGACTCCCCCAGATAACCAAAATGGAGTGATGCATTGAATCGCTATCAAGAGCGATCTCAAGTGAGAAGCTTGTGCCTGGGCAGCTATTGTGCTATGCCACCGAATTTTAGATTTCTTGTGCCTTACTCTGTGTGTTTTTCTTCCTCTTTCCTCCTCACTATTGTACCTTTAAAGAGCAGTTGCCTGTGGTTATTTTGTGTATGGGTTGTGATGGCCAGTGTTCGGATTCACCCTTCACTGTCCACTATTATTAATGTAAGACAGTACTATCAGCATTTGTAGATGGACAGCCACCTTTGAGACTGTCTTGGGGTTATTGATGGGTTATTGTTCCCTGATCACAGGGTGCTGCCCCTTAATAATTTATCTATATTAATAATTTTGATAATATTAATCATTTTTATTAATAGTCATAAATATCTTTGATATTTTGCGAATAACCAAACCTGCCCTACCCGAATCCCAACAACATGGTAAAGAAAAACATGACATGTACCCGGGATTAAAAGGTCTTCTCTGCCCAATTAGGGCAAAAGAGGATAAAAAGAGCGACCCAGATAAACTAGAGAGAGCGATGGTACTCTGCAACTAGAGCTTCACTAACAAATGACAGAAAATGCAGCATGACAAAGAAAGTCTCCGCAGGCGGGTCCATTGACTTTATTCATCATTGTATCACAACAGAGAATTAGAGGTTGAGGCAGAAGTTGCTGCTTTCTATTCTGGGCCCAATGTTTCTGCAGGCTCAAAACCATCCAGAGCTAAAACGAGGCAAAGATCAGCATCGTAACCGGCAGAGACGAGCGACACTCAGTGTGATTTGGGCTATATATGCATCCCCACGGTGCTCGAGCTGGAATGGAGTGGGTGGAAGAGGAGCTCTCAGCGGGTCTTGCGTGGGATAGGAGGGGTGGGTGGATGAAGAGAGGGAGGGAGGGAATTGTTGCTATCATAAAAGTGGTGGATGGATTTATTTTTACGCTGGAGTAGAGGTGATGCGTGCGGACAAGAGGCCAGTGCAGACGTCAGCGCTGGTCACTCAGTCTACAGGGGCCTCTCTAAGGGCCCTTCAGTGTGACTGAATTGGGACTTCAGCCTCTAAGCATCGCTTATGCTGATGTCACTGCTAGTTTATTCTCTGCTCAGTCTTTGAGTTTTGTGCTGATGGGTTTATATTTTCTTTTTGAGTTTTTTGTTTTGCACTGGTGTGTTTCTATTTTCTCATTAAGCTTTGTGTATTTGTATAAACGCCCATGTACGGATGGCTATTGCCAAATAGCTTGTCGTGAACGCTGTATAGTGTCCATGCTATAGACTGTGCTTGTCCCTAAACGTTAAATAAATAAACATATACATATATAAATGTGTAGGGCCTCAAAACCCCAGCTTCACTGCATGGCAATTGGTTTTTGGTGATTAAAATCACAATTAATAAATTTGATTAATTTGTAAAGGAATATGCACCACAAAAGTACAATATCATCCAAGGCATTATTATCTAATGTTGTGACCTTGTCTTATAGAGGCTTCTTGTGACCTTTATTATTGTAGTTCATATTGTGCTCACATGGTTCTATTTCGAAATACATTTGTGTTTAATCAAATTACCACTAACTTATTTTAGTAAATATTTTCTGGGCCTCTGAAGCTGCCATGTGGTATGCTGTGTGCCCTGCACTGATGGAAACTTAGGGGTGACAGAGTGCATAAACAGTCCCAAAGAGGGTCAACAGTGTTCTACAGTAATGTATTTACTTTTTTCAGTAACAGCATAAGGGACAGGTCTGTTTTACAGCTGACTTTTCATACTTGTCGTAGGAAAAGCACAGGTGTTACTAATAACTTTAATAATGGTTCCGTTCTATTCAAGAGCCCCTATTCAAGCCATGACAGTGTGACAGGGAGCCAGCATGAATAATGCCAGGACCCTACTGTAACAAATAATTCATTATATTTTTCAAGTAACTTGCCCAACACTGGTGGCCAACAGTGGCCCAAAACCAATTTTTGCTCCATGACTCCTCAACTGGTCATAGTTAATAAAAGTACTCTTAGCTTTTTATCGGTTATTTGGATGTGCAGGTTTTACTGAATATCGTGAATGCTCCATACTGCAGCAAAGACATCACTTTCTCCACTTTATCAGGCAGAGGTAGTGTACAGGCATGACCCACTGTTTCACTGTTGTAGTATGACGACACACAAACTGAACTGACCTTGACTTTACACTTTTTATTTCATTACCCAACATTTGTTTTGGGCTATAATAAAATGTGGTTGGTTTGGGGGATTGCTGTTTGTTTTGTTTGAGGTTTTTTTTGCTCATGTCAAATGGGTTGAATTTATTTGTAAATTAAAGCAAATATAAATGTATTAGATGGATACATGATGCATACTGTATACATCATGCTAATATTACTGCAAGCCGCTAGTAATCAAACAGATGCACAGTGCACTGACTCTCCCTTGATCTCTCGCTCTCGCTCATGAAAGTACGCATGACTCATGCTGTGATGTGTCCCATGGTGCATTAGCTTCACATAATAAGATGGTGTGTTGGTAGAGAAGCAGAACATGTGCTGTACAGCAACACACAGAGAAGCGAAGTGTGCAGAGTAACACAAGCTCTTACAGCTGTGACAGTGTCTGATTTTGAACATATTGACTTTCACATATAGAGGTAAACAAAGGTTATGTAAGTTTGTGTGTGTGTGTGTGTGTGTGTGTGTGTGTGTGTGTGGTGTGTGTGTGTGTGTGGAGGAAGTATATTGACTTAAATTGACTGTCACCTCAAATCTCAGTGCCAGCTGCTTTCCTTTACTTGTTCATCCATCACAGTTACTGCACCTGATTCCACTCTCTCTCTCTCTCTCTCTCTCTCTCTCTCTCTGTCTCTCTCACTATCTCTCGCTCTCGCAAACAAACACACACATTCCTGCATCCATACATTTGCATGCGTGAATATATGCCCAGATGTACACAAACAATGTGCACATCTGCAGATACAGTAATATGTAAACATATTAATATTCTTCTCTGTAAAAGTGCTAGTGTTTTGGCTTATTCTGGTTTATAGTAACTTGGGCCTGATTTTTGTGGTCTATTACCATGATCATTTCTATTTTTCGTAATACCTTGTAAATGAACAAGAATCCTCCTTAAACTTGCCTAAACACACACACACACACACAATGATACCTACATTCATGCACATGCACTCAGCACGCACTCATGCATATAAAAATGCATGCGGGATACACACTTGCATATATGCAGAATACACAGATCTATGGTCTCTCTTTCCATCACACACACACATTATTGTGACAGCTGTTCTGCTCTCTGATCTACTGTAGCTACAGTACATGTCAGGCTGCTCCTCTACATCAGGGAGCTGATTCCCATCAGCCTCTCCCACACACTGATGCCTGTTATCTAGAATATGAGCTCTGAAAAATGGAGAGCTGTGTTCAAGGACACTTCACAGCAGCAGCATACAACAGTGGAGTTTTGATAAGGCAAACCAAGGGAGCCGAGCAGTAAACAAGGTTTATTCTTATAACTAGCGGTCACATTATGTTGGCCTTATCAAACTGACAGCAGGGATAACTTCACCAACTGAAATACTTCCTCCTCCTCCATCCGGCATGGAGCAAATCTGAGGGAGAGTTGCTTTTTTTGGAGCTTGTTGAGGGCCTGAATCGCAAGTTCAGTCATTTGCTTGTGATTACATAATGTTATTTCTCCACACACAAGTAGAATGAAGCAGTCATTGTTTAAAAATAAAGTCATACAAAGGCCGAAGTTGATGTGAAATGTCATAATCAAATATGCTTGATTCTACAGGCTGAAAACAAATTATGACCTATAAGCACAGAATATGCTTTTTTACAAAAGTATAGTCTGACTAGGATTTGACCAATAACGGTGTATGAAGGCTTATACTATTTTTTAACCACAGACAATTCTTTTAAGCTTTATTTAACAATAAAGAATAAAGTCCTATTGAGGATGGAAACATCAGGCTGACCGACCAACTTTGCATGGCTAAAGAGAATCTGATGGGGGTGCCACATAGACTGTATAAAACGTGGATGTAGTGTCCATGATGTCACCCATAGGTTTCTGAAGAGCCATTGTGAAGCTCAAAGTGGGCTCACGGCAGCGCCGGCCGTCGCCATGTTGGCAGTCTCTGACTCCGGCTAATCCAGAAATGGTCAAAGAGGTGGAGCTGAGGTGGGCCGAATGAAGCCTGGTTGCTGAACCACCTAGCGTCTTGCCACCTGATAGGGCACCCACCTGTCACTCAAAGGCGCTACTCCCTTAATTAACTTTAAGTCTTAATATAATTTATGGCTTCATTTTTCAGCCCCGGAGTTTGCAACGTGGGCTACCATCACTGTTTTGTAAATTAGGACTGAGCTACTGCCTCCCTGAGTTAAGTTGATATGGGTAACTTGTTAGCAAATGCGTATTTACACATCCAGCAGTTCCAGAGCAACATTAGACTTAATTTGGAGTCATGTTTGTGGCCACCTGGCAAAGAGAGGGACCTTCGTCATAACATAACATGTAGATGAGACTGATATCTGTTATTTCATTAAAGGAGGTAATTCCCCTGTTCCCACTGCCCCCAGTATTTCTTACAAAATGTCCCCACATCTCTACTACTCAAGGATAGCACCCAGGAGATGCCTGCCTACTCGTCAAAGCTGTGGGGAGACATTTAATGAGGATGATATCTCATCTTAACCACTGCCAGATACTGGATTACCACAACAGGATTAGCATGACACAACAACAGTCATCAAGCACAGCTGTTCTTTTGCATTGTATCTGTGTCAGAGCAGTGTTGCATTTCTATTCAAAATGATGACAACAACACCCACAAGACCGTGCATGTGCTGTCGAGGTGAAGTGATACGGTCAGTGGAGCATTGCAGACTGCACAGGGACAATCATGTAGGTTTGGTGCAGATTGTAGTTGATACAAGTGGGTTACCCTAAGGCATTACGACTAGGTGTTATGTACTGTATAGTAACTATGTCATGTTACCATGTTACTATACTGTATCCGTGTCACTCCAGCAAATGTACTGAACACATAAATACCATCTTCAGGTTTAGGACTGTGACCGTACACATCACTGGGCACCTTAAAACAGTTGTATAATTGCCAGTGATACCGGTAACGCATTACTTATTAACGCGTTACTCTAATCCGACCACTTTTTTCAGTAACGAGTAATCTAACGTGTTACTATTTTAAAACCAGTAATCAGATTAAAGTTACTTATCCAAGTCACTGTGCGTTAATATTTATTTCATTTTGCTTTCTTCTCGCATCTCGGGGAGTAAAGCCATGTATGCGACAAGTCACGTTTTCAGCATGAGGACAGTTCACGTCACGTGTAATAATATGCAGCGACACAAACGGAAACAACAACGGAGGGAGGAGGGAGATGTGTGTTTTCTAGCTGGAAATACAGACGCTATTTTGAGTTTGTGTCAGCTAAAGATGGCAATATTAAGGTTCGTTGTACACTCTGTGCCGGTGGCGTCAAAGTGTTATCTAACTACAAAAACACTACCTCAAATTTAAAGAAACATTTTGAGTCGCAGCGCTGCACGGTCAAACTTATAGAGCGAGTCTCACCAGGTGGTGCGAAGCGGAGAGCAGAAGGCCCCCCAGCACCCAAACAACAAAAGCTGGACTTCGGTAAAAACAAGTATTTATGTTTAGTGAATTCAAGAAAGTCTGGCATTATTTTATTTTATATAAAAACATGTATTTTTTCAGGAAATAGTTTTTAAGTTCAACTTAAAATGTTTGACACATTGATACATTGTTGTCATTACTGTTAAAAATGCACTTCCAATAAAGTGAGTGTTATCATTTTTATGTTTAGGAGGTGGGGGTGTTGTCGGCAGAGGCTGAATGTAACTAATAAAGTAACTTGTAATCTAATTTAGTTATTTTTAAAATCAAGTAATCTGTAAAAGTAACTAAGTTACTTTTTAAAGGAGTAATCAGTAATTAGATCACTTTTTCAAAGTAACTGTGGCAACACTGATAATTGCATTGAGTTGGTAAAAAGGAATAAAAGCGCTATTTATGGACAATATAGCATGTAGTTGTGTTATTCCCTTATTTCTACTGATGGCCCTGTCATCACCTTGGCCTCAGATACAGATGATGTCCTTGGCCAGACTTCACCATGTCCCTCTTCCTGAGCGTCTGCAGTTAAGGGTCAAAAAAAGACTCTCTCTTCCAGTCTACAACCCATTCAGTATTGGCTGAGCTTCCCCCCTCTCCCCCATCTCCATCTCCTGCTCGTGGAGCAGACCATATGCGGTCCTTTAGTTCAAACCTGACAACCGGTTCCACACGATGTCAGCTCCAGTGACTTCTTCTCCTTCACCACAGCCACCTTCTACTATCTCAGTGCCTCCTCCCACACAAGCTGCAGATCAGGTGATCAATCACTCAGCTCACCTGCAGATACACTCAGATCAAACCTTTCAAGTTGCAGAGGAAACCCTGAAACTGAACGACCTGAGATTTTAACTGTTGGAGACCCTATCATCAGGTTTGTATATCTTCCCGGTGCTATTACATACTGTCTCTCAGGAGGCAAGACAGCTGATTTCATAAAACTAAATCCAGCACTCCTTGACATCCATTCCATCCACACTGTGATAATGCATGCTAGCAATAATCATGTCATGGCCAGGCAGTCCATTAAACTACATTATAAACTTGAGTCTCTAGCCTCCGCAGTTGAAAGCCTGGGTAGGAGGAGTGTCCTGTCGACTAAGAGCTCCAAACGTTTTAGGTATCTTTTAAGTCTGCACCTGTGGAGGCAATTATTTTCTACTGCCAGTGGACTTGGGACCTGTTTAAAATATGATGGGTTGCATCATAACAGGAAAGGAACAGAAAAACTAATTTGTAATTTTATTAACTTTATTGCTTTTATCCTTAATTGATGTTTTCCCCAGCAAGAGCCTGCCCAGCATCCTGGCTCTGTACTTCACAGTAGAGGTCTACACAAGTCCAAAAATTCATACCCGAACCCAAAGAGACCCGTAATGTGCTAAACCGAACCAACCCGGACCCGTCTATTATTTCAAAAGCTGGACCTGGGCCCGTGCCGATCCGAGAAATGCCAAACATTTAGTACCCGGAACCGACCCGGACCTGTCAATTATTATTATTTGTATGTTGTCTGGTTCAGGAGTTATGAAAATGTGCGTGGACATTAATTCAAGATGGCCGCCAAACAAACCACATGGGCCATTAGTTGTCCTTGGCAACATGAAAAATTCTTAACTAGACACTCTATGGGTCCTATAAAAAACAGTTAGCCAAAAAATGCCATGGGGATACATGAGAACCTATTTCACCTGCTAGACTAATACACAACTCTCACCAGGGAAAACGAGAAGGCTGGAAGAGAGAGACAAAGGGTGAACAAGAGAAGTTTACACAAGTGTGGCAAGTCAAGGTGACAGCTCAGACAAAAGGAAACAGAGCGTACAGTGACAGTGACAGATTGGTAACAAAGCCTCAGACAGATGTATGACCACACTGACCATGGTGAGAGCGACAATGAGGTAAAGTAGTGTACTCAAACAAACACTCCACTGTAGACTAATGGTCTCAAACAAACTAGGTCATAACATGTGTCTTTCTAAAAAGGTGAAATTGTTTATGCCTGCTGTGGATGGCTACACTGAATAGCAGGGATAAAAGCCTAGCTTCTACAAAATTAATTGTAAAAATGGGGATAACATTCATGGTCTTGTACTTGGCTGTTCGCATTAAAAGTGACAAAATTAGTAATATGAAGAATGAAGAAAGCAAATTAATACTAATAATAATAATAATTATTATCTTTATTTTATATAGCGCCTTTAAAAAGAGAATCTTAAAGCGCTTTATAAAAATTTAAAATAACTATCACATAAAAGCCAATTTTGAAAAAATGTGTTTTAAGAGCAAATTTAATAACATTAAGAGAATCTACTTGAGCATCATCGGAAGAGAATTCCAAAGTTTAGGTGCACAGGTTGAGAAGGCCCGGTCACCCATAGAGCGTAGATGGGTAGAAGAAACAATTAAAAGACCCGAAACTGCACTTCGCTTAAGTGCAGTTTTCAGCAGCCAAAGAGCGTACTGACCAACACACTGCAAACCTTTTATTCAATAGGGAGACCTAAACAGCAAGTACAGCAGTCGATTTCAAAGAAACTCAAGCTTCCCGACAACGCGAACCATGATTGGAACGGCCAAAAGGTTACCGTGACTGACGGACGCGAGACAAAACGGTTGGCCTTCTTTTCGTACCATGAGTAAACCGTTTTCAGTTATGTGACTTTCTAAATAACAATAGTATATTTGAGGATTTCCAGTATGGTTTTAGAGTGCATCATAGCACAGAAACAGCACTGGTGAAAATTACAAATGACCTTTTAATTGCATCAGACAATGGACTTGTCTTTGTACTTGTCTTGCTAGATCTTAGTGCTGCATTCGGTACCATTGACCATCAAATTCTATTACAGAGACTGGAACATTTAATTGGAATTAAAGCAACCGCGTTAAGCTGGTTGAAATCCTATCTATCAGACCGTCTCAGTTTATGTTAACGATGAATCATCCGAGCACACCAAAGTTAGTCACGGAGTTCCGCAAGGTTCTGTGCTTGGACCACTTCTTCTTCTTCTTTTCCTTTCGGCTGCTCCCTTTCAGGGGTCGCCACAGCGAATCATGCGCCTCCATCTAACCCTGTCCTCTGCATCCTCTTCACTCACACCAATTAACTTCATGTCCTCTCTCACTACATCCATAAATCTCCTCTTTGGTCTTCCTCTAGACCTCCTGCCTGGCAGCTCCAACCTCAGCATCCTTCTACCAATATATTCAAAGTCTCTCCTCTGAACATGTCCAAACCACCTCAATCTGGCCTCTCTGGCTTTATCTCCGAGACATCTAACATGAGCTGTCCCTCTGATGTACTCGTTCCTGATCCCCTCCATCCTCGTCACTCCCAAAGAGAACCTCAACATCTTAAGCTCTGCTACCTCCAGCTCTGCCTCTTGTCTTTTCTTCAGTGCCACTGTCTCTAAGCTGTACAACATCGCTGGTCTCACCACCGTCTTGAACACCTTTCCTTTCATTCTTGCTGATACTCTTTTATCGCACAACACACCTGACACTTTTCTCCACCCGTTCCAACCTGCTTGCACTCGCCTCTTCACCTCTTTTCCACAGTCTCCATTGCTCTGAACCGTTGACCCTAAGTACTTAAAGTCCTGCACCTTCTCCACCTCTGCTCCCTGTAACCTCACCGTTCCACCTGGGTCCCTCTCATTGACACACATATATTCTGTCTTACTGCGGCTAAGCTTCATTCCTCTGTTTTCCAGAGTAGACCTCCATCTCTCTAGATTCTCCTCCACCTGCTCCCTGCTCTCACTACAAATAACAATGTCATCCGCAAACATCATAGTCCATGGAGATTCCTGTCTAACCTCATCTGTCAGCCTGTCATCACCAAAGCAAACAAGAAGGGGCTCAGAGCCGATCCTTGATGCAGACCCACCTCCACCTTGAACTCCTCTGTCGCACCTACAGCACACCTCACCACGGTCTTACAGCTCTCATACATGTCCTGCACCACTCTAACATACTTCTCTGCCGCTCCAGACGTCCTCATACAATACCACAGCTCCTCTCTCGGCACCCTGTCATACGCTTTCTCTAAATCTACAAAGACACAATGCAACTCCTTATGACCTTCTCTGTACTTCTCCATCAGCATACTCAAAGCAAACACTGCATCTGTTGTGCTCTTTCTAGGCATGAAACCATATGGCTGCTCACAAATGCTCACCTCTGCCCTTAGCCTAGCTTCCACTACTCTTTCCCACAACTTCATTGTATGACTCATCAGCTTTATTCCTCTGTAGTTGCCACAGCTCTGCACATCTCCCTTGTTCTTGAAAATTGGCACCAGTACACTTCTCCTCCATTCCTCGGGCATCTTCTCACTCTCCAAGATCTTGTTAAACAAACTAGTCAGAAACTCAACTGCCACCTCTCCTAGACACTTCCATACCTCCACAGGTATGTCATCAGGACCAACTGCCTTTCCACTCTTCATCCTCTTCAACGTCCTCCTCACTTCACTCTTGCTAATCTTTGCTACTTCCTGCTCCACACCAGTCACCTCTTCTACTCTTCGTTCCCTTTCATTTTCCTCATTCATCAATTCTTCAAAGTACTCCTTCCATCTTCCCATGACACTCCTGGCACCTGTCAATACATTTCCATCCTTATCTGTAATCACCCTAACCTGCTGCACATCCTTCCCATCTCTATCTCTTTTTCTGGCCAACCTGTACAAATCCACCTCTCCCTCTTTAGTGTCCAACCTAGCATACAAGTCCTCATATGCTCTTTGTTTGGCCTTTGCCACCTCTACCTTCACCTTACGCTGCATCTCCCTGTACTCCTGTCTACTCTCTTCAGTCCTCTGTGTCCCACTTCTTCTTTGCTAACCTCTTTCTCTGTATACACTCCTGAACTTCCTGGTTCCACCACCAAGTCTCCTTGTCCACTTTCCTCTTTCCAGATGACACACCGAGTACCCTCCTACCTGTCTCCCTGATCATATTAGCTGTAGTGGTCCAGTCATCTGGGAGCACTTGGACCACTTCTATTTACTTTATATATGCTTCCTTTGGGCAATATTATTCCTCCATAAAGTTTCATTGTTATGCAGATGACACCCAGTTATATTTATCGATTAAGCCAGATGAAACTGATCAGTTAGTTAAACTTCAATCATGCCTTAAGGACATAAAAACCTGGATGACCAGAAATTTTCTGATGTTAAACTCTGACAAAACTGAAGTTATTGTACTTGGCCCCGAACGCCTCCGAGGCTCACTGCCGGCAGATATAATTGCTCTTGAGGGCACTGCCCTGGCCTCCAGCACCTCTGTGAGGAACCTAGGAGTTATCTTTGATCAGGATCTATCCTTCAACTCCCACATGAAGCAAACCTCACGGACTGCCTTTTTTCACCTACGTAACATTGCAAAAATCAGGCACTTCCTGTCTCGAAATGATGCAGAAAAATTAATCCATGCATTTGTTACTTCAAGGCTGGATTACTGCAATTCCATATTATCAGGCAGCCCGAAAAGGTCAATTAAGATTCTCCAGTTGATTCAGAACGCTGCAGCACGTGTACTGACAGGAACTAGGAAAAGAGATCATATTTCTGCAATATTATCTTCTCTGCACTGGCTCCCTGTGAAATCCAGAATAGAATTTAAAATCCTTCTCCTCACCTATAAAGCTCTTAATGCCAGAGCCTTTAGCTATCAAGCTCCTCTTCTGTGGAATCAGATCCCAGTTCGGGTTCGGGAGGCAGACACCATCTCCTCATTTAAGAATAGGCTAAAGACTTTTCTCTTTGATAAAGCTTATAGTTAGGGCTGGCTCAGGAGAGTCCTGAACCATCCCTTAGTTATGCTGCTATAGGCCTAGACTGTCGGGGGACTTCCCATGATGCACCTCTCTCTCTTCACCTCTGTCCTCCTCTCCATCCATATGCATTCGCATCCCATAAATACATGTCACTAACTTGACTTATTCCCTCTCTCGGAGTTTTGTGCTTTGTCGTCCGTCTCTTCTTTCTTACTGTCACTTTCAGCAGGTATTTCAGTGTCCGGAGATGTATCTGGATCTGTGACTATGGCGACCTGCTGGGGCAGTGTTGCTGTGTCTATGGTGCAGGGGACGAGTGGCTCGGGTCCTGCTCGTTGGGCTCCACCTAGAGCTGCTCGGTTGTCCGTCTGGACCCATCATCTTACCTTATATATACAACAATTTTGCCATCATGGCTGTATATGTTATAGTTTTGATGCTATAAATCTATTCTCTACTTACAACATCTATTGGGCGGCTGTGGCTTGGTGGCAGAGCGGTCGTCCACCAATCGGAAGGTTGGCGGTTCGATCCCGGCTTCCCCCGGCCATGTGTCGAAGTATCCTTGAGCAAGATACTGAACCCTGAACTGCTCCCGAAGCTGCGCCTTCGGTGAGTGAGTGTGACTGGTTAGTTTAATTTGTACTGATGGGCAGTTAGCTCCTGCCATCAGTGTGTGAATGGGGTGAATGTGATGTAGTGTAAAAGCGCTTTGAGTAGTCAGAAAGAGTAGAAAGGCGCTATACAAGTACAGTCCATTTACCATTTATTGCATGTCTGTCCGTCCTGGGAGAGGGATCCCTCCTCTGTTGCTCTTCCTGAGGTTTCTATCATTTTTTCCCCTGTTAAAAGGGTTTTTTTGGGTAGTTTTTCCTTAATCGAATCGAGGGTCTAAGGACAGAGGGTGTCGTATGTTACAGATTGTGAAGCCCTTTGAGGCAAATGTGATTTGTGATATTGGGCTATATAAATAAAATTGAATTGAAATGTTCCGATAAGTAATGAGGCGCCAAGTCATGAAGGGCCTTGTAAGTCAGCATGAGAATTTTAAAATCAATCCGAAACCTGACAGGAAGCCAGTGTAGAGATTCTAAAACCCGAGTGATGTGGTCGCTCGTCCTAGTCCTTGTGAGAATTCTTGCAGCCGAAATTTTGCACTGACTGTAATTTGCTTAAGGTACTTTTAGAGACCCCAGCCAGAAGAGCATTGCAATAATCAATGCGGGAAAATACAAAAGTATTAATCAACTTTTCCGCAACAGAAACAGATAACATGGTTTTGCAATGTTTCTGAGGTGAAAAAAAAATATCTGACTGTATTTTGGACATGTGGGTCAAATGATACATTTTTGTCAAATATCACCCCCAAATTTTTTAATTCAGCTTGAAACTCCAGAGCACAGCCATCAATTTTTAGAGCAGAATGACTGTATTTATTGATTTGGTGGGGTGAACCAATAAGCATTATCTCTGTTTTGTCACTATTGAGACATAGAAAATTTTGTGACATACATATTTTTACCTTCAATATGTAGTTTCCAGGAAGCTTATTCCCTTGATTTTTGACTAGACTAGTTTCACTCTAGACTTTCAGGGACAGATTTACTAAGAAATGGCATTGCATAAATGTACACTGCAGTTTTCGTTGAGTTTGTGGTCGCAAACTACATTTATTCAGCGTCTGATTGATTAAAAGAGTAGCTGCTCATTACGCTGTCAGCTCCCAGGCTGCTCTTGGTACTGCCCTCCAGACAGTTAAGCGGTGGGATTTCTATGACACCAAACTCATAATGTGGTGATTACAAAATATTTGATAGCAATTGTGTCTGGGTCTTTATGTGAGTGTGTTACATTCTATGCTGCCCTTTTGGCCAGTTCTGTCTTGTAATGTATAACATAACTGTAACACAGCATATTTGAAACTTGAAAAATGTAAGAATCCATGGTCCCACTTTCTGACAAGTCAGCCATTTTAAAGTGTTTTTAAATTTTGTAAAACGGTAATATAAGGTCAAAGGTCCAGTTCCTAGCTTCCAACTACATCTCCCAGTCTTTTCGTTGATTTTTTTGTTGTTAAACACCAACTGTGTGAAATGAGCTCTGTGACCCACATGGGGAGGACATCAATCCAATCACGGACACTGCATGTAGGCCGTTATGGACTACATCAAACTTTTGCCCTCCAAAACGGTACGGTGTTTTGCAAACAACAAGCTGTGGATTACCCCTGACATCAAAGCTCTACTGAAGGAGAAGAAGAGAGCTTTTAGCTCAGGGCTGTACAGAAGGAGCTGAGAAGGAAGTTCAGGGAGGGCAAGGCCAGCTACAAGAGGAAGATGGAGGTGCAGCTGCAGCCGCAGAACATCAGGGGTGTGTGGAAGAGCCTAAAAACCATCTCAGGCTTCAAAGCACCCCACTCCCATACTGAGGGGACCTGCAGTGGGTTAACAACTTGAACCATTACTTCAACCGGTTTGACCAGTCACCCCCTACTCCCCCCACGCAGCTGCTCCACACCTCGTCACCTGGACAATGATGATCTTACTACACCGTGCTCTAACTCACCTGGAGAAGCCCGGCAGCACTGCGAGGATTCTATTCTTTGATTTCCCCAGCGCATTCAACACCATTAAGCCTGCACTTTTGAGGGACAAGCTTGAGCGGGCTGGCTGAGTGGATCCTGGACTACCTGACAAACAGGCCCGCGTTTGTGAGAGCCCGGACTGTGTGTCTGACCCCCTGAGCTGCAGTGTGGGTTTCCCCCAGGGCACGGTGCTCGCACCCTTCCTCTTCAACCTCTACACTGCAGACTTCAGACACAACACAGACAGCTGTGTCCTGCTCAAGTTCTCTGACGACTCTGCCGTCGTCAGCTTGATCAGCGATGACGACGACGCAGAGTATAGAAGACTGATCCAGGACTTCGTGGACTGGTGTCGGCCAAACCAGCTCCTCATCAACGCGGGGAAGACCAAGGAAATGGTGGTGGATTTCCACAGACACTGGTCTGCTCCCTCATCAGTAAAAATCAAGGAAATGGACATTGAGAGAGTGGACTCTTATAAGTACCTAAGTGTTCACCTCAACCATAAACTGGACTGGCTCTACCTTCTGAGGAGACTGCGGTCCTTTGGAGAGCAGGGGGCACTCCTGAAGACTTTCTATGATTCTGTGGTGGCATCAGCCATCGTGTACAGTCTGGTCTGCTGGAGCAGCAGCATCACTGCACAGGGAGAGGAGGAAGCTGGACAATGTCGTCAGGAAGTTCAGCTCTGTCCTAGGCTGTCCTCTGGACTTAGTGCGGGAGGTGGGTGACAGAAGGGTCCTGGCAAAACTGTTATCTATGCTGGACCATGAGTCACACCCCTTGCAGGACACACTGTCAGCTCTGGAGAGCAGCTTCAGTGACAGACTGCTCCACCTTCACTGTGTGAAGGAGAGATTCCTCAGGTCCTTTCTTCCTGCTGCAGTCAGACTGCACAATGAACACTGTGAACATACAACTCTTTTTATGGTTGAAATATTTACACAAGTAATGTGCAATTTAACTGTGCAATTTTTTAAACGTGCAATACCTGTTGGCATAGTTTTTAACCCACTTATGTATAGTCTATTTTAGTTAATTTTAGGTTTTCTGTTTTTTCATAGTGTGTGTGTAATACTGCTGCTTTACTACTGTACCCCATGCTGTTGCTAAATGCAATTCCCCCTCTGCGGGACAAATAAAGGCTTAAGTTTCTTAATTACTTAACGTGTAATTAATGTTAATAAATTATTTACTAAGCTTTATATATCTATGTCAAGCCATTATTAATGACAATTTTGGGGTTGCCAGGTTGTAAATAATCTCTGGCTGGTGTTTATTCTCCTCTAGCATGACTCATGCTTTTTTTTTAACTCTTTAATTCATCAGGAAAAGCTTTCTAATGGACCGTGGACCGTGAAAAAGATCTGCATTGAACCTGGTCCAAAATCCATTTATCAAGAGTTTATTAACATATACAATTGTGGACTTAAGCATGAAATTTTATTCTTAATCTTTGAATAGTAGTTTGACAAAATAAGCTAAACTCAACTGTTGGCTTTTTCTAGAGTTGTTCAAATGCTCCCCAACAACTGTATCTCACAGTATTCATCCGCCAGTTTCGCTGATGCTGGGTTAAAAGCACTGGACAGAGATAGCAAGTCACCTTAAATTAAGATTATTATTGGCTTATTAAGACTTTATATTTGATTACTAAATAGCCAAAGAATAAACACCAACCAAAGGGCTCAATCTGGAAAGTTGTTCTTGTCAATGGCTCTTGTCAAAAGATCTATAAAGCAATAGCAAATCACAAATGTGTTGTTACTACTTATAAACCATTTCTAAAGGTTGCCTTGTAAGAAATCGGTACGGAATCTGGCTATACCAGTAGGAATAAAATTACTTTTTGTGATTTGGGAGAAGTGACAATTTAAAGGGCTATAATTCCCCAAAATATCATAGTAACTCCTTTGATGCTGCATAGTTGCACAGGAATATAATTCATAGGAGATGGGATTGATATTTATGCCAACAAAGAGCAAAATTGTATGGATCATCCTCCTGATCACAGTGAGAACTGTGTATACTAAAGGGTGAGTAGCATGTAGCCGATATAGAAATGGACAATGACATATTTCTCCCCTGTTCAATCAGTGAGTGTAGCCCTGCAGTCATGATAGAAATGGTTCTCATGTAGGTACACATTAAAGTAATGCCTCTATTAATATAAGCAGGTCAAAGTAGCTTTCCTCTTTAGTGCTGTGTTGCTGGCTTCAATTTTATTTTAAGCATCTGATCAATCAGCGCCTGAAATATTACAAAGATGGAAGTACTTTTTACTTTCATGAATTTTGGTATTATCCCTCTTATGTGACTTTGCTACTGTGTTTTTTTTCAGGAATCTATATTAACTTTGGCTCTTTGTGAGGGTTCTAGATAAAGGTCTAAAAGTCATGCCAGCTGGTGTATAAATAGCATCAGGTTTAGAGGTCTGTTTGCTCCTGAGCTGTGAGCGTGATCCTGAACGGATGACGATGATGGAGATGGAGGAGGAGGAGGAGGAGGAGGAGGAGGAGAATAAGTTTTTCACCAGATCAGGTCTATTTTACCTACAGTAAAATACTTTCTGCGTGTGTGTGTGTGTGTGTGAAAAACACAGGGCATGTGTAATGCAAAGAGTGCAGTTGCCTAGAACAGTAGCTTTATAGTAGCAGCACGTCTACTTTCAGTGTCCTGCTTTGTCTACCTGCCATTGGCTAGCTCTTCAACTTTGAGGAGTGAAGAGGGTAGCCAAGTGCGTAAGACTCCCCCTGCCAGTACATAGCCTCTCCACCACCAACACATGGTAATTGGATATCACGCGATCCCAGGCTGAACTGCATGGGGATCTCCGCCCAGCAGCGAGCCCCAGAGGCGTATCGAGAACGCCCACCGGTGAGCGGTGTCAGATCCCAGTAAACCACTCCTCTTCTTTTACTTTCGGCTGCTATGGGAAGAATTGGACCAGCTCTACGTTTCAAGAGTCCGATCCTTAGACTCTCAGAGTAACACTCTAAAGTATTGAATAATACTTTAGAATAGTGCTTTGGTGTCAGTTACCAATACCAGCCACGCTCGTGGGCTCTTGTTATGGTGCTAGGATGGGTTTTAGTGGCTCTAATGTGAGTCCCAAGGGACTGATAATTTCATTGGTTAGAGTAACCTGTAAGAACCTGTTAAGACGATACACACACAAGAACCTAACTTTTTACCACCATCGATGAACTCAATATCAATGTCGCACAACTACTTTAACTACTAAAACTCTCTTTCACCGCTCATCCATATTACACACATCTGATATGTCTCCAGAATACACAAATTGACCCATGTAACTGACATTTCGCCATCACATCCTTCCTGTCGCACCCACGAGCAGCTGATGGCACACACTGCTTCAATCTTTACACATTGGATAACCTCAATCCTTGTGACTACATTCATTTTGTTATGAAAACATTCTCACTAACATGTGACAATGGATACAACTTGCCGTCCACCAACCGCTGCCCCACCTATGGGTCAAATAGCACCCACTTCCTCGTGGGTATCCTCTAGAATGGAGTAGGCTAAGGGAGCAAACAGTTCAATGTTTTAAAGCATTGTTCGGTCAACTCTTGCAGCCGAATTGACGTCAAATGTATCGTTTCAACACAGGGCCCCCATGCACCTTGCCTAAGCTTTGTGTGCCCTGGAGAGGAAACTCCAGCTTCACTGAGCAGGGAAGGCACAACACGGGAGGTCAGCAGTTACCGGCTCAACAACAAGAGGACACCACCACATCCCTAACATCATTGTATCTGTGGCTGAGTCTGCCTTTCACAGATTACAATTAATCTTTAATCTTACCTTTCCAATAACTTGATACTATTCTAATAGGTTGCATTTTATAAAGCCTAACTGCCTAATGTGTTCAGGGAAAGTCAACTCATTAATTTCCGAAAGGTATTTCTGTCCTATAACTGTTCTTACAGAAATGCCGGTCTAAATCTAGTATAAATACACTTATCTTCACAAATGAGGTCCTCCGTGTATGCAGCTACCTTCCTGGCCTTTACCACCCTTCTGGTAAACAGCTTTGAAGTCACGCTTCAGATGAGGAGAAGCGCCTTGGTGCAGCAGGCCTTCAATGTAAGCAGTTTCATTAAAAGCTATAATAAATTACTCAGGTCTTGATGAGACCTGTGAAGAGGAGAGAGCCCCAGCCTTTAGCAGTAGCTCGAAATATTAGCTGCGTTCACATCTCTCTGAATATTAATGGAGTCGTTAGCAGATTAAAGGTTTAAATGCACTAAACTGATCATATCAAATTATCTTAATTTTGGTAAGAGGAAGGAGTAGGTTTACACTCACTTCCGGATATCAGAATGAATGAAATCAGCGTTCATATTAAATTCAAGGGAGGGGGGGGGCGCTGCTGAGCAATGGAGGATTGAGACATGTTTTACATAGCTCCTTTACCTTTATTAACACACTAAACTTGTATATCCACCTAAAAGTGCTTTGAAGTGACATAAGAAGACATAAAGTAAGTGGGAAACTAAACTCAAAAGGGGAAAACGATGACAAAAAAGGGAAAATCCAAAAAGAACAACCAACAAGAACAAGGCCTTGATCAACCCTCGAACTCAACTGAGGTGATGGAGCCCGACTATCTGAGTAAGGAGGCGGACCCACCAAACCCGGCTGTGCTGCGCTGCGAAAGGAAATTCCACAGATTAAATATACGTCACTATCGATGTCCGTATACAGTCGGTGTACACCGTGTTGAGAGGCGAATTGGCTACAACTAAAGAAGAACTGCAGACGGCCCTGGAGAAAACCACATGATAACTCTATTGGAGAGATAGAGAATCCTCCTCAGACCAGTCCATTTGCTTGAGGACATCCTACGCAAGGCTGCAGCGGCGAAACAGCTTTAACATGGTGGTAAAAGGATCCAAATCTTTCTGGACTACCCGCCTACCGTGGCTAAAAAGAGGGCATGAATCAACGGCCCCAGGGAGCTGCTACGGGGCAGACCCGGGGTCAGGTACGGCCTCCTCTATCCTGCTAGACTCCTGATAACCCACAATGGCACACAAATCTCATTTATAGATGCCAAAAAAGTGTAAGAGTACGCCGAATGCCTCTCGACATCTGACTGGAGTGGGACAGAAGGACACTTAAACTGATGCGGAGAATCAAGATATTCAAAAAGGTGGTTATGTACTGGTGTTTACTAGTTAGCTTCTATGGCTAACGTTAATACAACACTAGCTGCTACCTATCCACGTGAGTTACACACTCATGCACACACACAGCTGGTTCCTCACCATCTGACTGTAAAATCGCCATTCTCATTAGAATAACAATTGTAAAATGGTATGTCCTGCCTCATACAGATCGGGGTTTACACTGTTACCTTTTCTTTTTTCTTTTTCTGATATCCTATCCAGAGCCCAGACAATTGTTCAGCTATTTTTTTAAATGTGAAGATGGCTCACTGTTATTGAAAGATACTTGTTATACTGGCGATGCGAATCCCCACCCTGGGGAAAATCTGATTACAGTTTTCCTTCTTGGCTATAGATATTGGGTATATGGGTATACGTATATGTATGGGTGTGTGGACCTGTGTATATGTTTATATTTGTGTGTACAAATATGCACACGTAGTTTTTGTGTGTGTGTGTGTGTGTGTGTGTGTGTGTGTGTGTGTTTGTATGTGTATGTATGCCCATTGATACTATATTACTATGGCACTCAAACTAAAATTGTTTTATTTTTATTTTTTTGTCTTCATTAAATTATCTAAAATTTTGTGTAAGTTTACAAGCTATGGGATCACAGATAGGAGTTAACATCAGGCCACCAGAAGGTGTGGGGAAGTAGTGCGGCCATTCTACTGAGAAAAGGTGTGCCTTTTTTACAGAAAAAAACAATCACTTACAAAGAGGGCAGTTATATTATAGTGATTGGTGGACTCCATAACATTTCCCTCACTCAAGTAAACATATATAATCACAACATAGACAACCCCATATTCCTTCAGAAGGTTTTTTCACTGATACCAGATATCTCACAAACACACTTGATAATAGGGGGCGACTTTAATACTGTCCTTGACACATATGTTGATAGGTCCTCCACGAAGAGACTCCCAAGAAACGCCTCTAACAAATTTTTCAATTAATAATACGAATATAATGGCTATATGGAGCGTGATGAATCCGTCAGGTAGAGACTACTCATTTTATTCACCTGTACACAACTCCTACAGTAGGATAGAGAACTTCCTGGTGGACGCAAGACTCATACCGTTCACATAGAATGCTAAATGTCACAGCATTGTGATTTCAGATAACAGCCCACTCACCTTTTTGGTGCGTATTGATCGTGTAGTTAAGCCACACTCCTCTTTGAAACTCGTACTTACTCACTGACAATACATTTTACAAATACTTGAGCGACCAGATTTCTTTATACTTCCCTCCACCCTCTGGGAATCATTCAAGGCTTACATAAGAGGCTGTATCATCTCGTTTGAAGCTTCTAGGCGAAAAGTAATTAAGACCAAATTAAAAGAGTTGGAAGATAAAATTAAATTACTTGAAATAGAAAATGCATACTCCACCTCTATTATATTGCACAGGAATATAGAAACACTTAAGTATGAATATAATAAAATTATTTCTGCAAAATTAAGTAAAACATTCCTCTATACTAGGCAAAAATATTTTGAATTTGGTGACAAACCAGACAAACTACTAGCTAGACAACTCAGAAAACTGGAAAACGACAGAATGATACACAAGATAAATGCCCACTATAATACTATACTTACAAAGCCTAAAGATATCAATGACAGGTTTCTCGAATTTTATACTGATTTGTATACCTCAAAGACCACTTCAGACTCTGTTGCTAATAATGCATTTTTAGACAAATGTGAGCTTCCCAGACTAAACGAGGAAGATTGTGATTCCTTGAATTCTGACCTTACAATTGCGCAGTTCACAGCGCCATTGCCTCCCTAAAGAGTAATAAGATACCCGGTCCTGATGGACTTCCAGGGGAATTATACAAAACATTCAGTGGAAACCTATCCACTTACTTGTTGAAATTAATATGTACATGAACATGCCCAAGTACAGGGTAATTTACCCCCCACCTTAACTGAGGCTGTGATCACATTAATGTAGATCACAAAAAAGGGAAGGACTCACAGGAAGTAGGCACTTATCGTCGTATCTCCCTCCATAATGTCAATGGGAAATTATTTGCCATGATACTGGCTAACAGGCTGAATCCTCTATTAAGAAAGCTAGTTCATATGGACGAGATGGGTTTCATACCAAATAGGACTGCTAATTTCAATCTCAGATATCTTTTCAATATTATATATACAAAGAGAGGTCCACCTACTGATCTTGTCATACTTGCACTTGAAGGCATTTGACCAGATTGAGTGGTGTTACTTATTTGAAGTTCGTAATAGGTTCAATTTCAGAAATAACTTCCTTTCACTAATTCAACTAATTTACAAGAATCCCACGGCTCAAATCCTAACAAACCGGACAATATCCTCCCCGTTTAGAAAATAAAGGCAGGGATGTCCACTATCCCCTTTAATTTTTGCGCTGGCTATTGAACCTCTAGTCCAATGTATCAAAATGGATCCCCAGATTTATGGATACTTGACTAAAGACACAAATAATAAGATATCATTATACGTATGACATCCTTCTATACATAACGCGGCCTCGAATTACCATTCCACATCTTCTCAGCAAAATCAACATGTTTGGGAATATTTTGGGCTATTGGATCTATTGGACTAAAAGCATTTTAATGCCAGTCCATATGTGTGACATAATACACCTAGAGCACTTTCCATTTGCAGTCTCTACAGATAGATTTACCTATCTGGGTATAGAAGTGACAAAGCAGTATTCATCTTTATTCCAGGCAAACTTCCCCCTCTAATAGAACGATTACAGACTAGAATATTGTTCTGGGACACGCTTCTAATTTCTTAATTGGGAGCATTAATGCTATGAAGCAGATTTTGTTATACTTATTTCAAAACACCCCAATATGTCTAAAAAATCCTTTTTTAAACACCTAGATTCTCTAATAGTTCCTTTTCTGTGGGGACACAAGGTTCACAGAATAGGTAAAAAACATCTCTCTAGGCCAAAGCCAAAGGGACTGACACTCCTAGACTTTTTTTGCTATATTACTGGGCCTCGGATTAAGATGTTTACCTTTTGGTTAGAATCATCATTACCAATGTCTGATTGGCTAATGCTGGAGCAGGAGGATTGCCATTGATAGTCTATGGTCGCGATCCTACTAGCTCCAGCCACGGTTAATACGTCCCTGTATAATAACAATCCCATCGTTTGATCATCTTGTTGATAATGCTGCAGGTTCACTGCGAACAACACTTGATTCTGTTGCTCCTCTTAAAAAGAAGATAATAAAACAAAAGAGGGTAGCTCCATGGTATAACGCTGAAACCCGCAAATTAAAGCAAACATCACGAAAACTTATAAGGAAATAGCGTTCCAACTATCTAGGAGAATCTCGTTTAGCCTGGCAAGGTAGTCTTAAAATATATGAGAAGTCCCTCCGAAAATTGCCAGAGCAGCCTACTACTCATCACTAATAGAGGAAAATAAGAACAACCCCAGATTTCTTTTCAGCACTGTAGCCAGGCTGACAGAGACCCACAGCTCCATTGAGCCATGTATTCCTGTAGCCCTCAGTAGTAACGACTTCATGAGCTTCTTTAATGATAAAATGTTGACTATTACAAAGAAAATGAATCACGTTCTGCCCTCAGCTGGTGCCAACTGATCTTCAAGCATAGAGGCTTTGGAGGGAGATGTGAAACCTGAGGTGTACTTGGACTGCTTCTCTTAAACCCCTCCTTAAAAAGCCCACTCTCAAACCAAGGGTTTTAGCCAACTATAGACCCATATCTAACCTTCCGTTTATCTCTAAGATCCTTGAAAATACTGTTGCTTATCAGTTATGTGACTTTCTGAATAACAATAGTAGATTTGAGGATTTTCAGCCAGGTTTTAGAATGCATCATAGGACAGAAACAGCACTGGTGAAAATTACAAATGACCTTTTAATTGCATCAAACAATGGACTTGTCTCTGTACTTGTCTTGTTAGATCTTAGTGCTGCATTCGATACCATTGACTATCAAATTATATTACAGAGACTGGAACATTTAATTGGAATTGAAGCAACCGCGTTAAGCTGGTTTAAATCCTATCTATCAAACCGATCTCAGTTTGTATATGTTAACGATGAATCATCCGAGCACACCAAAGTTAGTCACGGAGTTCCACAAGGTTCTGTGCTTGGACCACTTCTATTTACTTGATATATGCTTCCTTTGGGCAATATTATTAGAAGTTAAGTTAAACTTCAAGCATGCCTTAAGGACATAAAAACCTCGATGACCAGAAATGTTCTGATGTTAAACTCTGACAAAACTGAAGTTATTGTACTTGGCCCCGAACGCCTCCGAGACTCGCTGTCGGCAGATATAATTGCTCTAGAGGGCACTGCCCTGGCCTCCAGCACCTCTGTGAGGAACCTAGGAGTTATCTTTGATCAGGATCTATCCTTCAACTCCCACATGAAGCAAACCTCACGGACTGCCTTTTTTCACCTACGTAACATTGCAAAAATCAGGCACTTCCTGTCTCGAAATGATGCAGAAAAATTAATCCATGCATTTGTTACTTCAAGGATGGATTACTGCAATTCCATATTATCAGTCAGCCCGAAAAAGTCCCTTAAGATTCTCCAGTTGATTCAGAACGCTGCAGCACGTGTACTGACAGGAACTAGGAAAAGAGATCATATTTCTCCAATATTATCTTCTCTGCACTGGCTCCCTGTGAAATCCAGAATAGAATTTAAAATCCTTCTCCTCACCTATAAAGCTCTTAATGGTCAGGCACCGTCGTATCTTACAGAGCTCATAGTGCCTTATTACCCCACTAGAACACTGCGCTCTCAGAATGCAGGGTTTCTTGTCGTTCCTAGAGTCTCCAAAAGTAGAATGGAAGCCAGAGCCTTTAGCTATCAAGCTCCTCTTCTGTGGAATCAGATCCCAGTTCGGGTTCGGGAGGCAGACACCATCTCCACATTTAAGAATAGGCTAAAGACTTTTCTCTTTGATAAAGCTTATAGTTAGGGCTGGCTCAGGAGAGTCCTGAACCATCCCTTAGTTATGCTGCTATAGGCCTAGACTGTCGGGGACTGTCACATCATGCACCTCTCTCTCTTCAGCTCTGTCCTCCTCTCCATCCGTATGCATTCTCATCCCATGAATGCATGTCACTAACTTGACTTCTTCCCTCTCCCGGAGCTTTGTGCTTTGTCGTCCGCCTCTTCTTTCTTAGTGTCACTTTCAGCAGGTATTTCAGTGTCCGGAGATGTATCTGGATCGGTGACTATGGCGACCTGCTGGGGCAGTGTTGCTGTGTCTATGGTGCAGGGGACGAGTGGCTCGGGTCCTGCTCGTTGGGCTCCACCTGGAGCTGCTCGGTTGTCCGTCTGGACCCATCATCTTCCCTTATGTTTTACCACCTAAACATTTCTAACATAATAATATATATATATACAACAATTTTGCCATCATGGCTGTATATGTTATAGTTTTGATGCTATAAATCTATTCTGTACTTACGACATCTATTGCATGTCTGTCCGTCCTGGGAAAGGGATCCCTCCTCTGTTGCTCTTCCTGAGGTTTCTATCATTTTTTCCCCTGTTAAAAGGGTTTTTTTGGGTAGTTTTTCCTTAATCGAATCGAGGGTCTAAGGACAGAGGGTGTCGTATGTTACAGATTGTGAAGCCCTTTGAGGCAAATGTGATTTGTGATACTGGGCTATATAAATAAAATTGAATTGAATTGAATTGAATTAAAACAATTTGTTTATTTTCCACAGTATGGATGTGAAAGTGCTGGGTAGTGATAAAGCCCTAGTCCACATTACTTCTTCAGAATTTGCTAGCTTCTGATAATAATGTGCACGGATTGAAGACAAGAGCCAACGTGTTAATTAGCAAGCTTTAGTGGTGATCAACTCACACTCAGAAAAAAAGAAAATAGGCGAATTATGTTAATCTTTCGCTAACCGAAAGTTCTCTGCAATGTCTGCCCTTCTCTTAAAGTTTGTATTTAAAGACAGTGCCTATTCTGGAACATTCACTGCTGGCAGTAAAAGCAAACAACATGAACTCCCTCTATATGCAACAAATATAACAGGATTGCCTGTTTGTCTGATGGGGTGAACACAAAAGGAATCTTTGGCTCTGTCAGGGAAAAGGCGCCGTTCAGCTTGTTTTCCCCCTCATTCTGGACTGATTCAATAAAGCCTTGTATAGGCGTGTAAAAAAGCCTCTTTATATGCTCTTAAAGAAAACATCGCTCAAAGGCCAGAGCCATTCAGCCTCCAGAAAAAGTTTTGTTTCTGTTTGGAAATTGCAGTAAGCCGAGTATATTAGAGTCTGACTAGAGTCAGAGAAAAGCTTGCAAGGTCATTAAAAACAAGTTCAGCAGCCTACCTGTCCAAATACATCCGGCAGATAAAACATTAAAGTCTAGGACAATAAAACAGCACATCATGAGGGATATTTTTAAACACAGTGAAAACAACTAAGGAACACATTTATTTTGCGGCCTTGAGACCTTTGCTTCATCTATTCTGTTAAGTAACTTTCCTCCCACACGCTTTTGCCTTTCTCACGTCCTATTTCTGTTGCATCAAACAGAAGAATCAAAGTCATATCAATGTGGACATTCAGGGACGCCAGCATGACAAGAGGAGGTGGCAAGAAGTGTTCAGCAATGCATACTTTACTATCTGACAAATGTCCTCCTCGCAATGGCTTCCGCCACTTGATTGACATAAAGAGCGCGCCAGTCTGCTGCTGTTGAGAACTTTGTCACATTAAGTTACCATAACACCAAACTTATTAAGGTCTCTCGCACCACGAAAATGTCCGGTCAGACTTTGACAACCGCTTTCAATTTAAGTAGAGGGCCTCCGCTGGACAATTTTGAAACTTACTCACAGAGGAGTAAATATCCAAACATTAGGAAATGTGCTGTCTCATTGATTGCATTTTTGGGCTCGACTTATTTATGTGAGTCAGCCTTTTCCCACATGAAGATTATTAAGTCCAAATACCGTTCCACCATGACTTATGCAACCCTGGCAAGTCATCGGGATAAGGTAGGGACCGTAAATCTATTGAAATGTACAGTATTGTGCTGTGGAAGTTTTGTTATTATTCTAGTATTGAAAACGATCCATGGTATTTTAAAAATGGAATGAATAAGCTAAAACAAAAAAGTATATTCTTTTTGAATTGTCAGTCAGTCAGTCATTTTCTACCGCTTGTTCCCGTTCGGGGTCGCGGGTGACTGGAGCCTATCCCAGTGGCTTCGGGCCTTAGGCGGGGTACACCCTGGACAGTGGCCAACTCGTCGCAGGGCTGACACTTAGACAGACAACCATTCATGCACACATTCATCCACTAGGAACAATTTTAGAGTCACCAATTAACCTAATGCATGTCTTTGGATGGTGGGAGGAAACCGGAGAACCCGGAGAAAACCCACGGTAACACGGGGAGGACATGCAGACTCCACCCAGGGAGGTTGTGGTCTGGTCCGGGATTCGAACCCACAATCTCCTTGTTGGGAGGCAGTGGTGCTAGCCGCTCTGCCACCGTGCACCCCCTTTTTGAATTGTGTTAAAATAAATTAAATTTAAAATCAATCAATCAATTAATGAATCAAATCCATGCAGTAATTCAAGCTACATTTTTTATGTATTTTCAGCAATGGGATTTATATATTTTTTGGTTGGTAGATCATGTTGAGCTGGTCATTTTAAAAGTAGTGTGGGCACCCCAGCACTATAAGCTCTGTCAGTCACAGCAATGCCATGTCAGACCAACCAAAGCAAGATGCTTTTACAGGCTACAGTTAATTAAACTGCTTCCAGAGCTTTATCTTACATAATTCTGCCAATATAATTTGTAGATATAATTTGCTGTTGTGCGCCATGAATATATGCATTTCCACCAGGGGGTGACACATTATTCAGGTTTCCATCCAAATGTCCCGCACATTTTGACCAAACCTCAAACGGTGGAAAATAATGTAGAAAACATGATGAAAATCATGAAAATGTCTGTTTCTTTTCTTGTATTAATCTGAGGGATGTAACAGTATCCTCAGTGGAGCGGAAGCTTAAGTGGATGGTTACGTCACATGTACATCATCATTTATTCACTAAGCCTGTTTCTAATGCATTCTATTTCGCTTTTATCGATACACCAACTTTCCCACCTCAGCCAAGTGTAAAAACTTTTTTTTACCATTTACACTGATACTGATACTGAGTATGCCATCGTTCAAACTTGCATTTTTGCGAGTTTGAATTTGGTAAATTGAACTCAGGGATTCCAAACGTTCTAGAACTTGAGGACACAATGAATTAGCATTTGGGAAAACAAAGTTCTCAGTAACATCTGCAGCTCGGCTAGGTTTAGGAGATTACAATTCAAACACAACTTCACACCTGTTATCGTCACTGTCATGTATACTTACAGCATACTGCTTCTTTTTCGTTTTCATTTTCACAAGTGTGGTGAGATCTCTAGATATAAAGAGCTAAAAGTCCACAGGGGCAGTCCTATTGTAACATTAATTGCCAAGTAAAAAAAATGAACCTTAGATTTTATATAAAAATCTAAAATGATTTTAATACAACTGATATAATAAATAAGATTTAAGTTTATCTTCCAAGAGAAATTACATCTTATTTCGAAAGCACTACAGTGACATCAGTGCCACTGGTAAATTACCAAAGGGCCCCTGAGATAAGTTCTCCTCCAGGGTTTGATCATGGACACTGACCTAGCAGATCTTCTAGTGGGTCCTCACATCTACAAATTACAACAAACTTTCGGGCATTATTTTGATAAATCAACCACATATTCAAAATCTGAACAGTTAAAACTAAATCAGCTCCTGAAATATCCCTTGTAAAATGGGTGGAGCTTTGTGAAATATACCTCATTGTGAGTGCAAGGACAATGAGAGTTGGTGACAACAAGTATTTGCTGAAAGACGTACGTAGACTTCTCAACTTGTCAAATGTTGTCCTGCAAGCCCTGTGCATATTATTTTCTGTCTCACCCCATTTTACCCAGGCGTGCGAGCAAACTTCACCAAATGCAAATGTCACTTGCTGTGACCACATAGTAACATAAGTTTTGAGCCATTAATGCAAACAAAATAGTCACTGAGGGAGCTTAGGGGCTACTTTCTAGAATGATTAATGTTGGACATCGAGATATGGTCAGTGGATCAGCCTTTAGTATTCCATGGAGGACTGGTACAATGAGATGTCATGGTCATGTTTGCTCACATGTGGGTGAAGCACAAGTATTCAAACTGTATGGAATCTCAGCAATAGGAAGCATTTACCTTTTACTCATAAAGGGTAGCCACTTTACAAAACAAACATACTCTCTCACGTATCTCTAGTGGTGGCATGTCTGACTTGCCTCAGTTTTTAGATATGCTTTCTTCAGAGGAATTCTCTCCAACATGTAATTCATTTGAAACTCCAGCACAGAATGTCGAATACTAACTGTAATATGGGTTTCCCGTTAACTCTCCCATCCGCACATGCAGTGTTGTCAGTTAATTCAAATTCAGCAACAAATGAAATCTTCTCATGCTGTTCCCTAGGAATAAAACTCATCAAAGACCCCTGGTTTCTGTGACACGAAAACATGAAGCTTAAAACCATTTGATGTTGTTCTCTTCTTTTTTTTAAAAGAGAAAAGGACTTCATTCCATCTGCTTTTGAACATTGAAGGTCATCTTGGTTTATTGTGCCAGCGGCACTGAGCATTAAGCCACAGTCAAGTGGTGTAGAAGAATTAATCAAATGGAAGTAGCTGCTCTGGAGGCAACTTCCAAAGGAACCTGAGGGCCCATAGAGGAAGCAGCGCTGTCACAAACAATTGTTGTTTTTAGGGCAGTACTGCATGGCACAGTGCTTCTGTAGTAATGCATGTTCTCTCTCCCTGAAGCATATATAGTGTTTACATCTGGAATACAGACACATGAAGGCTCACACACACTGTTATTGGATTCTTCTTCTCATGGAGATTAACCTGAGGTTATTTTATAAGCAGGCTAATTATGGGATAACCACTCAAACTCACGCACGCTCACGCATGCATAGAGTCCTACCTTCACTGCCTCTATGTGAGTGACATTGTCAAACATCATGTCGTTGACGGTCACTATCTGGTCCCCGACCCTGAGTCCCTCTCTCTCAGCCGACGAGCCCGGCTCCACTAGGGACACGTAGATCCCCACGCCGTGCTCCGACCCGCCGCGGATGCTGAAGCCCAGACCCTCGTGACTCCTGGAGCGCGTCAGGGTGACTTTGCGCACTTCTCCGAAGGGACCCTCTAAGAACGGCAGCGCCGTTGTAGCTGTCGGCTCCGCAACGGCGCTGAAACCGTCCGGACAGCCCGAGGTGAGGGGCTGCTCATGGATGGAACTGACATATTTCCGCAGAGACGAGTCACCCTCGTCTCCAAAGCCCTCTGCGCTGCCGTTGCTCGGGAGGAGGTCTGTCTTCAGGTAGAGTCCCTCGGACGTGTACTGGTCGAACAGCAGCTGGTCGGACCTCGGGATGACCAGGCGCAGCATGGGCAGCAGCTGTCGTTTTCCGGGCGAGTTGAGAATCACTTTGAGAGTTTGGACCAGGTCGAAGACGTTGCGCTTGGCGTGGTACACATTGAGACAGTGGATGAACTGCTCTCTCTCCAGGTCGCTGAGCAGCAGATTGAGAGCGTTGTGGAGCCTCCGGACGTTTGCCGAGAGCGCACGGCCGCACGAGCCGGCCGAGTTTGCCGATGTGTTGAGCGAAACGCCCTCCAGATCAGCGCTCATTCTACAACATAATGGGGAATCAGTGCATCATACAGACCGGTGGATGGATCGGGCATTTGTTAAAGCGCTGTTCAAGTCGATCCTCCCGTTTAAAGCAAAACGAGAACGCAGCTCACCGCGCAACTTCAACAGGTGACCGGTGATCTACGCGCGTAACAGCGTGCGCCGCACACGGCGTGTCTGCCCGAAACAAACCATTTCCCCAATCGATGCTCTTATGCTTGTTGCACTGAACAATGCATAAAGGTCATTTCGGTCCTGGATATTCGTCCGGTGTAATATCTCAAATAAGGCAGATTAAAATCCGTGAATGGCTCTCTATCTCACTGTGAATCCTCTAACGGTAGCCAATAATAACATATAACCTTCTCCATGGTTGTTCTGTCCACAGAACAAACTCCAGAGTCTGTCGGCTTTCTCCGACGGAGCCTTCTCTGCGCACAACTGACAGGGAGCGCTGAGTCGGATGCTCTCAGACCCTCCGTGTATAGGAAATGACGCAGGTGTGTGTGTGCCTTTGTGTGCATGTGTTGCTTAGAAACTGACAACACTACTCAGCCTTATTTAAATGATTATTTTTGGCAAGACGTTGATGTCATTCATTGTTGAGTGAAACCAGGAATAGCACAAGTTTAAAGGGACAGTACACCCAAAAATCAAAAACACATATATTTCTCTCCTGCCTGTATTGCTTTTGAGTATTGCTACTTGACTTTTTCGGTGTGAGTTGCCCAGTTTTGGAGATATCGGCTGTAGAGATGTCTGCATGTTTTGAATATAATGGGACTATATGGCACTGGATTTGTGGTGCTTAAAGTGCCAAAAGAATATGCAGCATATCAAAAACTCAACAGCAACTTCTCTTTCCAGAAATCCTGACCCAGCTACTCAAGATAATCCACAGATTTGTTTTGAGCAGTTTCATATAAGAACTAGTTTAAATGTATTTTTTTGGCGCGCTGAGCACCACACGCCGAGTGCCATATAGTCCCATTATATACACAAAATGCAGACATCTCTACCACTGATGTCTCCAAAACTTGGCAACTCACACCAAAACAGTCTAGATGGATGAAAATCTCTACAGGCAAGAGAAGAAAAAAAATATTTTTGATTTTGGCCTGAATTGTCCCTTTAAACTACAAATAACTGTACAAACCAGTGAAATGTCAGAATTCACATATTTTATTGCACAATTTATTGGGGAAAAAAGCAAGTGAATTCCTGCTAGGGCAACGGTAATTTATCTTGGCAACTTCAAATCATATGAATGCATTGGTTTGGGTTCATCACGTGTTGGTTGCTTCATGTGGATCCATATGACAGCAGGTGTCTGCCAGCCTTTAAGCTGATCATGCTGTATTAGAGCAAATGCCTCTCTGAGACTCCTCATCATAACTAGAGCCTGGGGCTATTTTTAAACAGCTATTTATAGGAGTTGTCTTTCTCCTCATGACAGTAACAAGATCCCACTGTCTGCCCATTCGCATAATGACAGTCCCAGGAAACATCCCTTTACACTGATGGCAGCCAGATCCAGCACATTGTAAAAGCCAGCAACGGGCTATCTGTGCCACCTAGAGAGAGAGAGAGCATGACTTTGTAGCTATATTCTAAACACAGTCTGAATTTAAATGCAGCATACCTACAATTTATAAACAACGACTGTTGCAGTGTTTTTAGGCCTACATATTAGTATTAATAATAATGTAGAATATGAATCTAGGGTGTTCTTCCTGCTAGTTTGTTCAAACAATTAAACGCAACCAAAAGTTAAAGTCAAAATTAAACTATTTGTTGAAAAGGGACGGTTCTAAGAAAAAATGCATAATGACCACTTTTGCAAAACAATAAGCTACACTGTGGTTGAAAAACTATAGGATATATTCTCCACAGGTCATAAAATATATAGTGAGGGAGGTTTCTAGGCTTCGGACAGCAGGGACGTGCACAGACATTTTGGGGGACAGGGTTTCAAGTGAAAAAAAGGGCGCTTCTCATAATTATTTTTTAAAAATGTTTTAAACTAAATGTTAAATATATTAACGCAACTCTGACTTCCTCACCAATTGATTTTAATTCGCTCACACTCACACAATTGTTTCATACTCATTTCCATGGTCTTCTTTGGTATTCACTAGGTTTATCACAATAGCAGCAACAGCAAAGGAAACTCTGCCGCAATGTGCTCCTCCGAGAGAAGATAATTAGTTAAACTTCTTGTAATTTAATTTTGTAATATGAGACTATTAAAAAACTGTCAGACAGGTGAATGTATGGACACATCCTCTTCCACGCATCATAGTTACATCAGCCTGCTTTAAAAAACAAACTAGGTGTGGATAGATTTGAAGGCGTGTCAAAAAGGTGTTTAAAGTCGTGTATTGTAAAATTACGCACTTACACATTTTTGTTCTCTTGGTTATGACACGTTCCCTCAAAGCATGATTTTAAGCCTGTGTTACGATAGTTTAACATTTCCTAATTGGCAGCACTAAATTCATTCTGTTCCAATTTTCCAAAGTGGGGAATATTTGTTTTTTGGGGTACCAGCACATCCAGTGTAACACAATAGATTAGTCTAGCTCACTAGGTATCCCAACTCATCACTTGTAGACTCGTAGCTTGTACTCATGCTAATGACCAGTTGATGAAAATTATTAAAATATTTGTTTTTCTTATTTATTTGCATGTGCCTTCTGTCTGAATTTATAATATTGTTAATGATTGCCATAATAATACTGTGACCTAAAAATAGCATCAATTCAATTCAATTCAATTTTATTTATATAGCCCAGTATCACAAATCACATTTGCCTCAAAGGGCTTCACAATCTGTAACATACGACACCCTCTGTCCTTAGACCCTCGATTCGATTAAGGAAAAACTACCCAAGGTGCATCATGGGAGGTCCCCCGACAGTCTAGGCCTATAGCAGCATAACTAAGAGATGGTTCAGGACTCTCCTGAGCCAGCTCTAACTATAAGCTTTATCAGAGAGAAAAGTCTTTAGCCTATTCTTAAATGTGGAGATGGTGTCTGCCTCCCGAACCCGAACTGGGATCTGATTCCACAGAAAGGTAAAGCTAGCTAATTTCTCTTGGTTCATAGATTTAGCGCGTGGCCTAGCCGCTTAACCCCGTTTGGGGCTAGCACAAGTGGTTTGTGCACTTGTGAAGAGAGCAGTTCATCCACTGTCTCAATGTGTACCATGCCAAGCGCAACGTCTTCGACCGGGTCCAAGTTGGTTGGGGCTAAGTGTGCCCCAACCAACCACAATGCCTCGGTCTAGCTAACTGCATTCAATAAAAGTAAAAGTGTAGCTAAATGCTATTATGTAGGCTAATTCAAATCTTGACTCCAAAAGATTATGTTTAAGTGTTAAGTTATTTCCTCTAAAAGTGTAGTTTTACTGGTGGAATGTAACTAACATTAATCAAGGAAGCCTACTTTACTTGAGTACTTTACTCATAATAGTTTTTCTATTTTATGCACTTTATACTTGTCTGAAAGCTTTCATTACTATTTACTTTTCAGGTTAAGATTGTCCACACCCTTTCTGTCCAGTGAAAACCATCTTTCTCCAAATTTAGTGATACTGAATGTGGCTTCCGGGCCTTGAAAGACACATTTTGTTCTCTTTCAGCTCACTCTGGGCTCTGTAAATTCCGATGCATCCACCACCCTGAACCTTTTATTACCCAGTGATTGGACCACTGGGAAACTACAGATGAATTTGTTCATTTTTTATTTTAACTGAACTTATTTTCACACCCAGGTGATAGGTTCCAGCTACCATTGGTCAGTCTGTCCTGTGACCTGCGATGTCATAAGGTCAATAAAAGGGTCAGCGGCCATTGTTCTCTCTCTTTTCTCCTCTACGCCGGGACCTCTGGGAGGTCTGCGTTGAGCAGAACAAGGATTACGATGAAGAACAAAGGATTACAGCCACAACATTAGATTTTTGGTTACCTCACCCCTAACTGAGAGCAAGCTTTCTCTCCTCTTCACTGCAGCCGGACAGTGTGGCCTGCTTGGAGCAGACAGAACTGAACTCTCTCTCTCTAATCTAAAACAGCACTGCGAAAGCCTGTCTAAGATCCCTGCAACAAGATTAGTTAGCGTGAACATTAATACACAAAGTCTGCTAGCTAATGTTAACAAGCAACTGGGTAGCGCCAAGATAACTGTAAGGAGAACAACAGATGGAGCAACTGGTTTCTCCCAATCTGCACAATTGGAATACTGCACAGCAAGGACTTTTCCCGAACCACAGTTCTTTTCAACTTGGCCTGTCTACAACAGACGGACAGCCAAACAACAAGGTGTAGGAATATTTCAAAGCAACCTTCTTTTCCTCCATGGACTGGTAATTACATAACTTCACATAGCTTGTACACATAGTGTACTTGGCTAAACTCATGTGTTACTCTTGTATTTTTGCTGATTTAGTTAATTGAGTTCATTATTGTTGTGATGTGTTTTCATCTGTTAGGATTTTGTAGCCACATGCTGAGCTGATGTTAGTTTAAATTATGCTTCACACAGACAGAGTCTTTCCATTCTAACTAACTCTTTTAACTTGGCACTATTATCCTACATCAATCACATACATACACTCCAATTAGATTTTTAACATAGCCACAGTCTTTATCAAACATGGCCCAGCAACCTTTTTGACCTTCTTTTGTTCATTTTGTTTAATGTCATGCAGTGTCCGCCATTGTGGTCCAAGTAGCCATTTTGGATCATACACGCACCCTTTGATCTGTAGTTTAGTGCATTTAGAGATAGACTTCATATTGTGTGTTTTTGCTTTGTTTATCTTTTAATAAATGCTTGTGTATAATTATGCTGGTGTCAAAAATGTTGTACAAGAATAATTAGCCAACCTCTTCTATGTTGAACTCCAAATCCTTCACCCTACTAGCTATTAGTGGTCATTTTGGTTATAGTTATTAATTTAATTATTAATCAGTTCCAAGTTGATCGTTTAGTAGATTATATGAGACTCAGTTGTGGCAATTATTTCTCTTCTTTAAGGAGAGTGATACCTTGAGGAACTTTATTAACTAAAGTTATTATTTATGATTCCCTCTAATAGGCCTGATAGTCCTAATTAATTGCTTGCACCTACACAATTTGGTACCCCTTTAACCATTGTAAATCCCAACACGCAAGTTATAGTCCACCTTTATAAACAGACCTCCCAGAGACAGTGAAACCGCCATGTTAGAGTGCAGGATTTAGTTTGGACTTAAATTATGTGCAGTGGGTGAGTGAGGTTTTATCTTGAGACATTAATCCACTCCCTCTCTGAGTTAAAACTATCATCGACTCACTGGCAGAGTCATGAAAAAATACAAAGATTAAGAGAACAATCTCCAGAAAACATGGGTCTGTCTCTAGGGAGACATTGTCTTATAATAAAATAACTTCAATTACTGCAAAACAAAAATTAACAAATTAAATTGTTTTTGAAGAGGCAGTTTAGCCTCTTTTAGCACATCGTTCTGGCTTTCAGAGCTGCAAACTCCTCTCTCATCACCATAGTGTTAATTTTGTCACCTATTTTTAATTTAACTTGTACCAAATGTCCTTGTAAGTTTTGTATTTAGTCATTCACAAATATTTTTTATATATTATAAGTTTTAGTCGACTAAAAGTCTCGTCATTTTAGTCTAGTTTTATTCCAAAGAAAACTCAATATAGCTTAGTCAAGTTTTAGTCTTTTTTTAGATCAATTATTTCTGATAACCATTTCAGTCTAATTGTATTTCACACATCTCAAATATTGGTTAAATGTCATATACACTTGTTGAATGTTTTTTATTGAATGCAACTTAATGCATGTTATAATGGTATTGCACACATCATTAGTGATTCATAATTCTGAATTCTCAGAATTTCTATCAAGCTTAGTCCTTAAAACAGATAAAGTAATTATTGTAGGTGATTTTAATATTTATGCGATGTTGAAAATGATAGCCTTAGTACCGCGTTTATCTCATTATTAGATTCGATTGGCTTCTATTTAAGTGTAAGTAAACCCACTCACTATTTTGGCCACACCCTTGACCTTGTTCTGGTATACACCATTCAAATTGAACATTTAACAGTCTTCCCACAGAATCCTTCACTATCAGACCATTATTTAATAACTTTTGAACTCCTATTACTGGAGTACACACCACTAGGCAAATACTACTACACTAGATCATATTTCTCCAATATTATCTTCTCTGCACTGGCTCCCTGTGAAATCCAGAATAGAATTTAAAATCCTCCTCCTCACCTACAAAGCTCTTAATAGTCAGGCACCATCGTATCTTACAGAGCTCATAGTACCTTATTACCCCACTAGAACACTGCACTCTCAGAATGCAGGGCTACTTGTGGTTCCTAGAGTCTCCAAAAGTAGAATGGAAACCAGAGCCTTCAGCTACCATCTCCACATTTAAGAGTAGCCTAAAGACTTTCCTCTTTGATAAAGCTTATAGTTAGGGCTGGCTCAGGTGAGTCCTGAACCATCCATTAGTTTAGGCCTAGACTGCCGGGGGACTTCACATGATGCACCTCTGTCCTCCTCTCCCTCTCCATCCATATGCATTCTCATCTCATAAATGGATGTTACTAACTATATATGTTCTCTCTCCCATAGCTTTATGCTTTCTTGTCCCTCTCTTCTCTCTTACTGTCACTTTCAGCAGGTATTTCTGCCTCCGGAGATGCTGACTCTGGATCTGTGATTGTGGGCCACCTGCTGGGGCAGTGCTGCTGTGTCTATGGTGGAGGGGGCTAGTGGCTTGGGTCCTGCTCGTTGGGCTCCACCTGGAGCTGCTCAGTTGTCTGGATCATCCTCTTTCCTTATGTTTTACATTCTACACTTTTCATCATAATTATATATACTACAATTTCCTAATTTTCATCATAATTGTATGTACTATGATCTTCTTTTATGAATCTATTCAGTACACTCGACATCTATTGCATGTCAGTCTGTCCTGGGAGAGGGATCCCTCTTCCGTTGCGCTTCCTGAGGTTTCTATCATTTTGTTTCCCTGTTAAAAATTTTTTTTTGGGGTAGTTCCTTAGTCGAATCGAGGGTTTAAGTACAGAGTGTGTTGTATATTACAGATTGTAAAGCCCTTTCAGGTAAAATTGTGATTTGTGATATTGGGCATATAGATAAAATAGAACTGAAATTGAATTGGGTGAGTCTTGGCTAAGTCCTGGTGACCTGCTTTAGCCGCCCTAGGGAGTGTGGTCATGGTGATGGTCTTGTAGCTGTTTTTAGTAAGCACTTTAAATGCACCCAAATTCCGTGTATTGATTTCTCTACTTTTGAAATGCTTTTATTCAAACTCGGTGGCCCTCCCCCGATCATACTTGATGTTAGTTGTAGCCCCCCTTAACCATCAGGTCGTTTTATTTCCCTGAATTTTTATTTGTTTTAAATGAGGAGAAAAATCTTGTATGTGGTGATCCCAATTTACACAATGACGACTCTTCAAATATCTGTGCTACTGATTTTTTAAGTATCATTAACTCTTTTAACTTTATTCCACACGTGTCTGGCCAAACGCATAACCCCCACACTCTAGACCTGGTCCTTAGATTGGGTGTGATGAAATCAAGGACATATTTATCATGGATCATCGGGCCATTAAAAGTAACTATGAACCACAGGTGGCTAGTTTGGTCCAGTGTGTCTCAAAATACACCAGCATATTAAATGAGCATTGGACCTTTCATTTGGTGTCCTGTACCTGCTTCCAGGTACTTTTTTTCGTACCACCTCCGGCGAGGTTCCAAGCGAGCTGAGGCGAGCTGAGGCGATACTAAAATGTCATGTGAAAACACGGCAGAGTGCTGATAGTTCAGAGAGAATCGTCACTATTCACTGCGTCATCATTGCACGCACAAGAAGGAGTATGCTGAATAACCCCGCCATTTTTAGGCCAGAGATGGCGTGATATACCCGTTACTATTACGGCAACTCGGAAGAATATGCCGCGGTCAAACAAAACAACGTTTGTCTTCTTGCTGTGAGAAACAGCCACATTCCGAGGATCAAAAACAGCACACAGTTGATTTCTTCCATTATCCTGTGTGTGTGAGCTGGTGTGTGGGGCGCCAGTTTCCTGCGGCGTTGGCTATGACGACCAGGTACTATTGTGGAGATACTTTCTGCAATGGAAAACGAAGCGAAAAGCGAGCTGAGGGGAGTCGACGCGAGGCAAGTCGAGTCGAGTTGAGCTGTAAATCTGCAAAGCAGCCCTGGTTATATGGAAGTATCAGAGGCTGCAAACAGGAAAGCTGAATGAACATGAAAAAAAGCAGGTCTTCAGGTCCACTTCATGGCCATGAAAGAGGTAGTATGAAAGACGCAAGAGCTTGCCATTTCTCAAATCTTATTGCGGCTCACAAGCACAAGCCCAGTTTCCTTTTTAGACTTTCGATCTGTCACCAAACCCTGCCACTTCCTGTGCCTCTGCAGTTTGTGATGCCGACTGTGTGAAATTTTTAGTACTTTGCCGGTAAAGTAGAATCATTAAGAGCCAGCATTTGCCTGAGGCACTGGGTGGACATATCTGGTACTGCACATAACTGGATTGCTTCATACTTATCCAACAGGAAGTCTTGTGTCTCCATAAATAATTTTAAGTCTTCTTTCTTTACCATCAACTACGGCGTGCCTCAGGGGTCGATCCTTGGACCTGTTTTGCTTTCCGTATATGCTCCCTTTGGGTGATGTAATACATAGGCATGGCATTTCCTTCCATTGTTATGTGGATGATACACCATTATACCTACCTGTGAAGCCCACTGACCCAGGCATGCTGAGATCACTACAAGAATGCCTCACTAACATAAAGAATTGGATGTTAAATAATTTTCTCCAACTTAATTCCAACAAAACAGAAATCCTGATTATTGGTCCTCAATATACAGTACTACTCAAAAGTTTGGGCACACTTTGAGAAAGTGTCCAAACAAGTTTTGCCTTAAAACCTTTGTTTTGAGCATCATGTTACTAAGCTTGTCCCGTCCCACTTTTGCCACCTTAGAAATATTTCACAAATAAGGCCTATTCTAAATGTCAGAGATGCAGAAACTGTTGTACATGCCTTTATCTCCTCATGCATTGACTACTGCAACAGTGTAGTGAAAGATTCCTATATTCTTTTATTTTGGTATCTTTTTTTCCTCACATACCTCACTTCCTTTCGTTCACTTTCCTCATCACTGATTGGCCCTGGGTTTCACTGCTTGTTTGTCTGATCGAATTTACCTGGCCACTTCCTGTTTAAAGACTGCACTCCCTTTTACTTTCTCATGGGGCGGCACTTCTGGTAAGAGGAGTTTTTCTTATTACTTCGTTTATTCTATGTTAATGTTAGTTTAATCGTGACACTTATTTATCCTATGATTGACATCTGGTAACCTAAGTTATATTGTGTTAAGTTTAATCTTGTATTTGTTCTTTTTGTTTCAGGAACCCATGTGTGTCTGTCCCCACTTTATCAGAGTTTGGAGCTTATGGAGAACATAGACATATGTTCAGACTATTATGAACAAATAGACTCAAATGCGGACGGGCGGTATAGCAAGCGGTTAATTGACAAATCAGGTTCAATCAAATCTGGGAAAGGGAAGGGGAATGCACTTGCGTGCCGTCAGTAGCGGGGATGACGGAACGGGGTGGTGGTAGGCACAGAGGTTGGAGATTACTGGGTAGAGCGTAGTGACAGGCGACCGAGACTTCAGCTGAGCAGGCGTGACAGAACCAGAAGGCAGCAACTGATCTGGACATGGAAAACAGATTTGGTTCAAGGTAGGATAGACAACAAAACTATGTATGCACTAGTGTGGTGCTGATCTGTGTTACCACACGGTAAACGGACAATCTGGCAGGGACTGGGTGTGGAGTGGAGTTCTAAGTACCCTGGTGCCTGATGGATAATTGCGCCCAGCTGTGCCGCCCAGAAGGTTACATGTAGCCCCGCCCCTGTTCCAGCACTTACTCAATTCCTGAGGTGGTCGTGGAGCAAAACATCACACAGACCAGTCAAAGCTTCCTGTAGTTTATGCATTCTGATAGCATGCATTAATGATGATAGTCCTATCGTTATCTTTCTGAACCTCCTACAAAACAAACAGCCTTTTCATTTGCCTCAATCAAAAAAGCCTAAATAGGCTACCGACTGTACAGAATTCAGTTACTCAGCTCTTAACTAAAACCAGAAAATATGTTTTAGCCTCCTTGGACTGGCTCCCTGTTTGTTTTTAGGATTGATTTTAAGATTTTATTGATTACTTTTAAGGCTATTCATGGTCTGACTCCAGATTAAGTGTTATCCTTGTTCATGATTGTTCATGCTTTCACCATATGTAGAAGCACTGACATTCTGGTGGGCCCACCTTTAGTGAAAATAGCCTGCAAAGTTCTTAAATTGTACCCCTGTTGCAGGCCTGATGGTCTTTAGTGTGCACACCACACTAAAGGTGACGGCTGCTTAATGTGACCATCAATGAAAAAGGGCTACTCACCACCGGAAAGAGGCTCCCCTGACACCAGTTTATAAAGTCTCCCTCTCCCAGGCGCCGACAGTGCAGCTGGTTTCCTCTCATCTGTTTAGGGGCTGATGAAATCCCCTCAAGAGCTATATGAATGTTAGCATCTAGGCCAAGGTCGCCCAATTTGGGGTCAATGGGCCACGTTTGGCTCGCGCCTTGTTTTGGCCTGCCATGGGCCATTTGACAAACTCATACCTTATTTTCCTCTTATTATGAAAATGCTGTAAAATCCTAACCCTAAATACTAAGAAATGTACATTTTGTGCACTTAGAAAGTATATAATCTGAGTTTTACAGCAATGTTAAGCAGTGCGGTCAAACTTCACTATTAAATTATGTATGCACTGTACGTTTTGTCTACCAAGAAATACAGTATTCTTTTTCTCCCCCGCTCCCCTTTAAGTGCTGTGTGTATCTTGCGTCACTGGCTTTGAGTCAGCTAGTCAGGATGGAGCGAACGAGACAGTGGCACGGTGATAAAAGAAAATTTAGAAAAGATAGCATGACACTAGTCTTTTTACAGAAAGAAATTCGACAGCAGTTTGTCTCATTTGCAGACAGAGTGGCTGTTTTGAAAGAATATAATATAATCAATGACATCTTTACTCTATCAGTAAGTGAGCTGGAGCCTAATGTTGAAAGACGTTTGTAAAACAGACAGGCTACATGTATCCCATCAATATTGCAAGTGATAAATGACTGTACAAGGCACTGAAGAATGTATACAAGGTTTGTAATACCGGGCCATTTTGTTATGTGTAACATAAATGTTTAATATCCAGTATTGATTTGTTATTCAGTGTTGTCACTCTGATGTTTACCTTGATATTTTTGTCAATTATTCAAGTTGAATTCAAATTTCCACTGTTTATTACTAAGGTGGACAATACAGCTGTTTCAACCTGATTTTCTAAAGCACCTTGAGTTACATGCACTTTCTGTCAGAAAGCTGTCTTTCCTTTTAAATATACTCCCAAAAAAAGCATACATCATCTCATCAAATTAATAAAACGACTGTTTTTACTATTTTAAAATTTTTGATTTTAATGCTGATTTTCTATACAATAAAATACATTTTAATGTAATGTAATTTCACACAACATGAACATTTATTTTTGGCCCTTGGCCTTCATCAAGATTCATTTTGGACCTTCATGGGAAGGATTTTGGGCACCTCTGATCTAGGCTAATAAATTCCAAAGTCCTTATCTTTAAATATTTTTAAAGCATGATAACGTCAATATGGAGTCTACTGTATGCCCCTGTAATTGTGTAGCTGGTTGTTCTGAGGCATCCACCATTCACAGGTTAATAGGTTTATTAGAGATGACTGCACAGTAACACGTCTGCTTTTATAACTCGAGGCTCTGGGTGATGTTGGTGTTCTCCCTGTAGGCAAAGCAGCTGGGGAAGATGCCGATATTTCCCGCACAGTGTCCCTCCAGCCATTCCTCATTAACTATAAGAGGGTGTAAGAAACAAACATGAAGAGGCAGTAAGACGCATCTGATCAGAGGATGAAGCAGTGTGAGAACATTTCAAATGAAAGCATCCCAGCAAAGACAAAATACGTTCTATGATTCCACTGACGAGCAACGCAGGTTGACCTGCAGGGCCTCACCTTCACCCAGGATGTCAATGGTGTCTCCTTCGCTGAACTCCAGGTCCTCTGGGCCCTGAGCAGCATAGTCATACAGCGCCACCATCTGGTAGAGGATGGTACGGTTGACCAGAGGGTCTTCTGTCTGACATATAATAGCACAGTGAGATAACATTTTTATTAGTATAGCTGTAAATTAGACAATTACCATTTTTCAGTGATCACTAATGTGCTGAAGAAGGGAGAAAGCTGCAGGAAACAGTATGGCACCAGTGAGCTCCTATAGGTACATCAGAGTTGGTTGGTCAACATGTTTCATTTAACCCATTACTTTAACAAGTTGGCAATGTATGATGCTGACCTTGAATTATATTATGTGCTAACTTTATATGACACGTTTAGCTTTTCTCTAAAGGTGGGAATGGCTGTTTGGAATGGCTGGGATAATGTTTACGCGCAAATATCCATAAAGTGCCAGTGTATTCTCAAAACTGACATACGGGCTCCAATACCTACCAGTTGACAGGAATGATTTCTTCTAAATATGGTGCACCCTTAATACTCTTATTTATATTATTTAATATTTGTACAGGCCCTTAAGTTGTCCAGGGCTTCAAATGAACTTTTTGAATTACCTAGCTAAAGTGGCTACTAGTAGTTAACTTTAATCCAGCTCTTCACCTTGTAAAGACTCCACTATGTTCACCTAACTTTGTCTGTCTGCTATTTGGGCATGTAGTGTACAGTGGGTTTATCAAAGTTTTTCACTGAAAACAGGGGGACGTTGCAGGTCATGGTCGGCACCTTAACCTCCAGGCCAACAGGATGCCCCATTTTTGAGCCACTGTTAATATAAAAAAAAGATTTAGTAGAGGTTTAATAATGGTAGAAGGGAAATCTATATAGGGAAGCCTATATGTGGAGCATCAGCTGCTTGAAACTGTAGCAATGGTTTTTCTGCATTGTCCCTGTCAAATAAATGAATAAATAAAATTAAAAACAAACAAACAAAAACTGATCTCCTGCTTCAAGCCCTGATGCGTGTGTAGTTGTGAGATTAAATCCTCACCTGGCACCAAAGGGTGACTCTGCCGGCCTCAGCCACCTCCTGCACGGTGCGGCCTGGCTCCACCTCCCCAGGCAGAGGTATCAGCACTCGGGAGCCATGCTGCTTATGTCTAATGAGAGAAAGAGCGAGGGAGTGGTGAGGGAGAGTGGTAGCAGGGGAATATATGGGAAATTTAGGACATCATGGGGCCCAACATGGGGTTGGCAGAGGATAGAAAAATGACTTTATTCCAGGATGACACAGATCATTACAAGCATCAAAGCATTGTTATCAGCTCCTTTTGTATTTTTACAGCCAGACAAATTGACTGGTCCCATTGTTTTTGGGGATGTGTTCTTATTCCATCATGGTGCTGTGTCACTCATTTTCTGCTGTTTATTGCTGCTTTCATGGACCCACAGGGTGGAGTGGACAAAGAAAAGCATATTTTTAGAAATGAAGCATGACTTGTTGAAACATAAGTGGGTTGGCAGGCCTGTGGTTACCTGAGGCGCAGATCAGACACTGGCTGGCCCAATTTCTGTGCAATTTGTTCCTTTAGTTCATGGTGCAGTGTGTCCAGAGGCACAGACAGAGCCACAGTGTACGTGTAGTGGACCTTCACCACCACAGAGCCCGCCTCAGCACCCTGAGCTTTACCAGCATGCTGGGAACAAGGAGCAGTAATACATTAGATAATGCAAGCTTTTATTGATCTGGTCCAGTCAGTGTGAATATGTTTTAGATGGTAATTATTTAGGAATGATTGTACTAGTGGTAGTATTACTGGTGCTAGCGTTACTCCTGCCCCTACAATTCCGATTATAACATGTAATACTAGTACTAATAGAAATTGTAGTGCCAGGAACAGTAGTAGTCCTCTAATTTTACTTCGGAGTTACTTCAGATATCTTTCAGGGACAGAGCCAGCCCAAATGATTTCGGGCCCCCAAACAGAATTTCCGACCCTGGCCCACCCCCAGTGCACACCAGCATACTGTAAAGAGCAATTAAGCTAGGTAACAACTTTAATGTTTTTATCTTCAAAAAAAATATTGGCTACCAATTTTTTTTTTTTTTAAATAACAATTTCCAGGTCAACTTTAGAAATATAATAAATTAAGAACGAAACGTGTGACTACTGCAGTTTCCTTCTCTTGAAAAGTGCAAATATGGGAAAGAGCAAAGAAAGCAAGGAAAAGGAGAAAGGGAAAAAATAAAACTAATGAAGAAGAAAACAAGCAAACAAACAAAAATGAAAAGAAAGGAGGAAAAATAAGTAAATATGTGAAATTCTGCCCTGACCCAGCTGTCCTGACCTAACCCGCCCCAGCTCCAAGCCGGCCCCCCTTTGTCCTTAGAGCCCAACCAGAAAGTGATTAACTGAGGCATCTTTGCTGCTTTTGTTCAAGAAGCAACAGGTTGCCATGGTTCACTCATTATGGGCTGTAAGATATGACAAAGCATCATTCTCATACATTTGAACTGAAATCCTCCTGAGTAACCTCGACAGAGATAAACTGTTATTTTTTTGGCAAAAGAATGGACTTCCTGCTCTATGTAAGTCCATTAGTTATTTCACATAATACATTTTTTTCAGATCACAGTGGCATGCAGAGAGAAAAGAATATTTATATCCAAACGCTGACTACCTCTGCCTACCCTGAGCATCATACTGACTTAATTGGGACACATCTGCATTCCCCCTGCTAAGCTCAACCTTACAAAGCAGCTTCTTCACAAGTCCACACAATCCTTCTATATTTAGATCAGGTAGAAAGAGAAGGAGAGTTTGTGTGTGTGTGTGTGTGTGTGTGTGTTCCTTGTTCTTATATCCCGGTGGGGTCTTTAACCTGAATGCACACGGACCCATGGGGACATGTGTCTCATTGGGGACAAAAATTTAAGTCCCCACAGGTATAGACTGGTTTTTGATGATTACGACTTGGTTTTAGGGTACACATTACAATTAGGTTAGGGTTAGGGTTAGGCATTTAGTTGTGACGGGTTAGGTGCTAGGGAAGGCATTATGTCTTCACGGGGATAATGAAACAAACGTGTGTATGCGTGTGTTTGTCATCAGCTGGTTCTCCAAAGAAAATAACTTCGATGGGATTCCACGATTCAAGTTGCACAGATTAATCTGGCTTCTCAGAGGGGTATATTACCTGGGTGCTGGCTGCGTTGGCTGTGTACTTGGGAGGCTCTGAGATTGGCAGGGGTGCATGGGTGGCAGTAGTGTAGGATGGAGGTGGAGTGTCTGAGGTAAAAGTTACTGCAGGGAAAACACAGTACAGGTACAGTCTGAGCACACAGTACAAGCCCAATGCAAGGCTGTAGGCCACGCCATTTTCAATACAATTGCAAAAAATGTAAACTTGAGTATTACAGAGTCACCTTGAGCTCAATGAGTGTCATTATATAGGCCTAGTAGTAGCTGGAATTAGCAACCCACCTACCAATCTTTGTGTTTCTAGGTCTTATAATTTTTGCTGTACAAACACCTTTTAGCAAAAGAAAATAACTAGGAAAAATCTTCAAGGGGCCACCACAGGGATTCAAACCCTAGACCTTTGGATCCCTAGAGAAGACAAGGCAATCTATTGAATGCACCAGTGGGGAGATGTGGTTTCCACACACCTTCTCACGACTTGAGGCAATGACGTCACATGTGGTATTTTTGGCTGATTCAACTTAAACCTCAAGAGTTGAAATGTTGGTGATAAAATTCGGGAATAAAATCACACATCATTTTGCTGTTTTCAGGTGTATTGATAAAAATTAAAAAAGGGCATGCAAACCATACAAATTACTGCAAGACATTGAAAATCACTGCGGACTCACCGTTTGATCAATCTGAACACCATTTGAAACACTTGATGACTACCATCTAGATAATGTCTATGTCAGTTTTGGTTGCATCTGAATGAAGACTTGTGGAGATCTAAAAGTTAATTGATTTAGCATATTTTGAAAAATATACATGACATACGTCTGAATTGACCATAGGTTGCAGCGCGGCAAACTTTAAGCATAAACTGCATAATAAACCCAGTTCGTGCAAACTGAATATTTTACAAATTGAAGTAACCAATTACGAGACTTGTGTCTTAAATTTCAGGTTGATATCTGAATGCGTTCATGAGTTATTGCAAATTTTTTGAAAATTAGCTATTTTGAGAAAAATTGATTGGCTTGTAAAATCGAAACAGAATGACCCATTGAAATTTGCTTGTTAACTTTAAATTTTAAAAAAGTCCATAGATGATCCTGCCAATGTTTTGGGATGATTGGACCAGCGGTTTCTGACAAAATTTGAAATTAATGAAAAGTATTACAAAAATTGCTTTTTTTAAATGACAAATATGAAGGCAAAATATACAAAATATAAACCATATTTTTAGGTTTCATTTTTACCTCTTTACTTGAGATTTCAATAAATGCTTTGTTTTTTCTCTTTACAAAATAAACGTGAAAACAACCTGCCCTACCACACCAAATCTAATAACAATCTGCCCAGTATATGTGACCTACAGACCTACAATCTGCCATCTGTCTTTGTGGCCTGCAAACATATTTACAATAAGCAACAAAAAGGATCAGAACTCTTCTCAAAGCAAATTCAACGCAACAATAAACTTAAATTCCAGGAACGCCAAAATCAACCATCTAGTAAGGATGAAGTGCCAGACAGTACACATAAAAAATATTGCTCTGACCCTGGAATGATCTGTTATGATAGAGAAGTGCCTGCTGCAGCAGACCAGAGGAAAGACGATTGAGAGAGGCAGGGGGATTTTAGAGAAAGTAGAGTAGGAAAACCAGAATGAGTGTGATCCATTTTTACCCCGAGGAGGCGGTGCAGGCCTTTGCTGGGACTCTGGGCGAGTGGGTGGCTTGAGTCCCGGTGGGAGAGGGATCCCACTGGGAACTCTCTGTGGAAGAAGACAAGACAGGATGGTCAGTGAAACAGCAAAAAAGAGTTCAGCTGAAAAAAAACCCATTGAATTTTTCTCCCAGCAGGAAACTTGTATCTTTTGGTAAAAGAGGCTGATTGATCTTTTAACTGTTCTGGCTGTAGGGCTTTAACTATAGCAGGAATGTTTTGAACATTTTCTTGTATTTTCCCTGACACAACAGTGTTGCTGCCTGGTCTCGGGGAAGAAGCAGAGATAAGGCTCTGTTCAGGATGAGTCTAATTTTGAACAATCTTTGAAGCGCTGCCATTAAATCTCTAAAATGAAGCCCAGTCTGTGTTTCCTCTCAGGACAAGCCGGAATTATATTGGCCAAAGCATCATAAAGTGCATTATTACATAGACAAATACATTACATTTTCCTTTTTCCCTTTGGACATCTTGACATCTGCAGATTCAAGCAGGGACACTGGCAGAAGTCCTCTCTGAAAAATAAAAGACTAAGAAATCAGACGCTGAAATATAATATATCTCTGTTAATTTCAGAACTCTCTGTTATGCTGCTGCCATACTTCCTCTTCCCCCCCGTCTGCTGTAAAGAATATGGATAAATTGTGGAGGATTAATTCAATTTTGATGGGGCGTTCCTATTTTAACCGGCACAGCTTTTCTAGCCTTTATGGCACTGGTTTAGCAATGAGGTAAGTTACAAACACAGGGAGAGGGCGCAATGCTCTAAAAAGAGAAAAGTAGACAGTGGAAACAGAGCTTTTAATGAAGAATGGACAGACTCAAAGTTCCATCTTCCCACAAGCAGTTCAAAACCAGTGTGTCTCATATGTTCCGAGACCGTGGCGATTATTAAAACCAGCAATGTGAAGTGCCACTACGAGACAAAGCACAAAGTATCTTTTGAGCATGTTAACAAGGGAGATGACTTTTGGCCATTTTTTGGCCATATCTAAGGTAGCAGTCTTCGTGGCAGTCCAGATGGCTACAGCTAAGTTAACTTAAGATCCAAAAGTCTAGGACGTGGTTAGCTCACTCGGTGGAGCGCCCACCCCATGTCCTTACCGCAGCGGGCCGGGGTTTGACTCCGACCTGCGGTCCTTTGCTGCATGTCATCCCCCTTCTCTCTATCTGTCTCTGTCAAATAAAGGCTAAAATGCCAAAAAAAAATACTTAAAAAGGTCCAATGACTAAAATATTTTACCTTGTTAAAAAATATTGATAAAACAACCAGGATCTAAATGTGTAGCTTTAAAATATGGCTTAAAAACTGGAAAAAATGTCAATTTTTTAAAGAGCTTATGACAGAAAAACACAACGCATGCGAGAAGAAGTAACCATTCTCCTGAGGCAACTGTTAGAGGTAACTGTTTGTTACCATTTTAACTGTTCTGCTGCCCCCATGTGGCCAAAAGAAAATATCTTAACGTAAAATTCTTATGTAATATTTAATTGTATATAAGATGTTTTAAAGCACAAGAAGAGAAACAAGGATTTTTCTCAGAACATACAAACACCCCAACACAACACAAATCTGTAACATTTCCACAGTATTGTATCTTTGGCTCATTATAGATTCAGCTTCTCTCTCTTCTCACTTGTCCATCGTATATGACAGTTGCCATCCCATTCCTGTCCTCCTCGCCGAATAAAAACACCATGGCCCCTCCCGGCACAGTCAGCTGTCCTGGGCCCCGAGCCATGTAAGGGCTCCGCATGCACATGTATCGAGAATCCCTAACAGGTAGTGAAAAGACAAATGTGTTGTTCAATAGTAGTATTACCTTCTCACCAGCTCAGGTTAATAATATTTCTATATGACTGGTGATAATACTCACTGAGCGCCATCCACCTTGGGTTCATAGAAACCAGGTTTCTGTGGAGAAGACAGAGTGAGAGTCTGCAGAGGGAGTGAATGACAACCATATCTTGATTCATACTGACACTGTGGTCATTCTTACCTGCAGCCTCAGAGGTTCAAAGCCTCCAAAATCGTCATTGGGAATCATGGAGGATATCACCTGCAAGAGGAGCATCACGCATTACTGATTTCTACACACCTGACTTCAGATGTAGTTTAATTTCCATGTTGTGTATTTGTTAGTGTCTTATTATGCAATTTCTAAAATAAAGCAGATCTACATTTTTTTATCAGAATGTTGAAAAGAAACGATTATTTTAATCAAGCATTTAATTGCTTATTAAAATTACATTTCCAAAAATGTTGGATACACATAATATATGATAATAAATGACAATTTCATGTCTGAAGTTTACTATCAATACACAAAGTGAAAAGTTGTGTGAGCATTTCTATGGAAGTATTTATATTAAATGATGTTTTGTCCCTCATTAGGCCCTGCAGTCAGTATCAGGCTGTGTTATCATAAATCTACTGGGCCCTCTGACAGGCAACAACATTCTTTAACCCTGACCTAACGTACCTTAAAACGCACTTTAAATCCTACTTTCACCCAGGCAAAGAGTAGATACTTGGCTGCTTGACCTGGCCTTAAATCTACATTCTATCGTCTTAGGCTAACCCACATCAGCTGGCAACTGGCTTGATATGTAGTTTCATCTGAATGCCGTGGCCTGCTCAGAGGTCCAGCCTTGTCCTTACAAATAGTTACTAGTTATATCAGAAAACGTTTCCACCACCAAATAAAAATATGAATGTCTATGACATTTCTAGGTTTCTTTCGATTGCACATCATGGTGGTAAGAAATCACCAAGCTCAACTATGACCCAAGGCAGGATTAACCTGTTAGGGGGCCCTGGGGTAACAATTTGTATTTGGTTCACGTCCACCAACCCCTACCAAGTGGAGTACTACAAGTTTTCTCTGTGTTAATGAGTTTGAGTTAATTTGTTTACATAATACTTTAGTTACAACTATGCACTAGAGGCCATGCAACTACATCCATTTATAAAGGACTTATCTGATGTGGTATATATTTGTTGCGATTCAGGATGAGCAGGTTTGGTTATTAGAAAAATGTCAAATATTTTTATGAATATTAATACAAGTATTAATATTATGAAAATTATTAATATGGATTCAGGATTACGGGGCCCCACCCTGGGATCAGTGACCAATAACCAAAGGTGAAAACAAAGGTGGCTGTCCACTTAAGAATGCTGATTTTTAAAGTACTATCTTACATTAATAATGGTGGACAGTGAAGGGTAAATCCGAGCACACAATCAGCTGTTACTACAACACATACACAAAATGTCCACAGGCAACTGCTCTTTAAAGGTACAATAGCATTTATTTAACCGTAGCACTGATTAGTAATCAATAACTTCAGCCAACAACCACTATCGTCTATTCTAAACCCAATTAGCATACAAAAATGTGTGTATGTGTGTGTGTGTGTGTGTGTGTGTGTGGGACAATAGAGAGGGGCATCCAAGGAGGGTTGGCGGACGTGATTCATGGCAAAAGGTGGGGCTATGTTTATTCAATAAAAACAAGTATTTTTTTGGTTCCAGCTGGTAACCAACGTTTTGGGTTCCAAATCAATTTATATTTGGTCGAAATGCTCCGAACAGTTCCAAATTAGGAATCATGCTGACTTATTGTTTAGCACTGTAAATTTGTTATTTGCATTGATACTTTGCTCTGGTACTGATATTTCGCTATATTGAAATTTTTTTCCAGTGTTAAACCAAAATTCTACGCTTCACTTTTGGATCCTGTATGTCTTTCCTATATGTTTCAACAAGGTAAATGTTCTTAGTTTTTGGATGTATGGATCTTAACCTGGAGATCCATCCACCCTGGAGCAAAGCCCGGCCGGGCTTAGCCCGAAGGAGTGACGTGGGGCCGAACTCCTGTGGACCCATCACCTGCAGCAAGACACCAAAGGGGCTGGTGCTATGTGGTTTAGGTGGCAGTCAAAGGCGGGGGCCTCGGCGACCCAATCCCCAGACAAAGAATCTGACGCTGGGGACATGGAATGTCACCTCGCTGGGGGGGAAGGAGCCTGAGCATGTGCAGGAGGTTGAGAGATACCAACTAGAGATAGTTGGGCTCACCTCCACCCACAGCTTGGGCTCTGGAACACAACTCCTTGAGAGAGGCTGGACTCTCTACTACTCTGGAGTTGTCCGCAATGACAGGTGGCGGGTTGTGGACTTGCCCATAGCCAACCAGCTCAGCCGCCATGTATTGGAGTTCACCTCGGTGAATGAGAGGGTTGTTTCCCTGCGCCTTCAGGTCGGGTATAGGTCTCTCACTGTCATTTGTGCTTACCAGATCCCAAGGGACGCTGGAGACATTGAGTCCGAGTGGACCATGTTCTCCATCTCTGTTCATGGGACTCCTGCGGCAGCTGATGGGCACCAGCAGGCCAAGCAGGTGGTTGCGGAGGCAAAATCCCGGGTCTGAGAGAAGTTTGGTAAGGTCATGGAGAAGGACTATCGGTCAGCTTCGAAGATATTCTGGCAAACCATCCGGCGCCTCAGGAGGGGGAAGCAGTGCCCTGCAAACACTGTTTACAGTGGAGGTGGGAATCTGCTGACTTCGACTGGGGACATCCTTGGACAGTGGAAGTGGACTTTGAGGATCTCCTCAACCCCATGACACGTCTTCCACTGAGGAAGAAAAGGCTTAGGGCTCGGGGGTGGACTCGTTGATCACCCAAGCTGAAGTCACCGAGGTAGTTAAAAAGGTCCTTGGAGGCAGGGCAGCAGCAGTGGATGAGATCCACCCTGAATACCTCAAGTCTTTGGATGTTGAGGGGCTGTCTTGGCTGACACACCTCTGCAGCATCATGTGGGGGTTGGGGACAGTACCTATGGAGTGGCAGACCGGGGTGGTGGTCCCTCTTTTTAAGAAGGGGATCCGAGGGTGTGTTCTAACTACAGAGGGATCACACTCCTCAGCCTCCCTCCCTCTAAAGTCTATGCCAGGGTACTGAAGAGGAGAATTGAGCCGATAGTTGAACCTTGGATTCAGGCAGAACAAAGTGGTGTTCTACCCAGTTGTGGAACACTGGACGATCTCTTTACCCTCTCCAGGGTGCTGGAGGGTTCATGGGAGTTTCCCCAACCAGTCCACATGTGCTCTCGACTGTGTCCCTCGTGGTGACCTGTGGGGGGTGCTCTGGGAGTATGGGGTCCAGGGGCCTCTGCTAAGGGCTGTCCGGTATGACCAGAGCAGGAGTTTTGTTTGCATTGCCGGCAGTAAGTCAGAGTTGTTCCTGGTACACGTTGGAGTCCGGCAGGGCTCCCCTTTGTAGCTGTATCTGTGGTTCAGACCTGCAAATGGGTTCACTGCACTTGCTGCTACCTGAAAAGTGGCACACCAGCATGGCCAAATGGCACTGCCAATAATTCACTGTTTTCCAGGAAGTTAAAGTTAAGAAGCAGAAGAAGTTAAGAAGTTAAAGGACAAACCAAACTTTACTCACTTTGGAGAATCATCCTCATCTTTCTGTCCTTGTTAGGACATCAAGTATAGCAATGGCAGATATGCAAACACACACAACATAAACAGTGCAAGGGCAATTGACTTTGGAAATTTGTCACTAAAGTCTGTCTCAGCTCCTTACCAGTATGTTGTGAAAGTTGTGACACTCACCAGGACGCTGTCCAAAGCCACCTCTATATTTCCCCCTCGACCTCCTCCTCTCTCCTGGGAGGCTGACAGCAGGACCTCCCTGGCCTGCTCCCACTGGCCCATCCGACAGTACACAGCTGCTGCGTTATATAACACCTAGAGGACGCATCACAATTATACAATTAGGGCTGCATTATTCAGCCTTTTTTTATGGTGTCATAGAAATTGTCAAACTACCTTTGTGATGTTTGGATCCTTTATGTATATATTTCAGATATTTCAGATCCGATTCACTGTGTTCAATTCAATTTGCTCTATAATTCCTAAAATCCTGTTCTGTGGAACTGCTTTCCTGTGATGGCAGCAAAAAAAAAACCTGCTGTTTCTGTCACTGTGGGAGACAACTAAGAGCTAAAGAGAAATTGAAAGTTTGTCTGTCATTCCGTTATAGAAACAGAGTGTTGGGCTGGGACACTGACAGTAATCCCTTCAGTTATGTAGAGAAAGGCAGTTTAATTCGAAAGGAAGCAGAAAGGCAGGATTGTTTAAGAATGTTTAGGCTGGACACAAAGAAAAATTTCACCTTGCTATATTTACAGCAATTTTGCCGCTGGAGAGGTTTTTGAGTCTGTGTTAATTCCATCCAAACAGCCAATGTAAAGACTGTACAGACACTAGCTGTTAGCTACCAAACTAGCAACTTACCCACCATATTTGTGTTTGTGTGACAGCGCAGAGTCATGATAGATGCTAAAATTCACATTTACTGTAGTTGCTCTGGTTTATCTTTTGGTCTCTGTGAATAAGGTGAATAAGCTTCTTTTTGCGTCGACTCACGACTTTCCACTGTTGTTTTATGATGTCGCACAACCTCTAAAATGTGCTCCAGTCTCAGCATACCAAAAAATTTGTGATGACTTGTTGGTTGTACCTTTTATTTACCCCCACTTATTTACACCCAGGATGAGGTCACCACTGAAGAAGCACTGTTTTCCAGGAAGTAGCAGTTTGTCAGTAAGTTCAAGTGTCCATTTCATGGGACCTTTAGCTGTCAATGTGTAAAATATATACAGAGCAATGTTGAAACCAATGACCCGCTTTAACACTGATTCTAAAATCTACAAACCATTGTTTCATCTTTGAGCCCCTTCATTATCATCATTATTAGTATCATCATGCATGCTTGTATGGAATCCATTCAGAATGTTTCTGTGAATCAATGCAGCTCGTTGGATTACCTTGCCTGTCAAGTAGTTTATATGATAAAACTGCATAATTTTCATCATATGGATGACGCTGACTGTGACTGATGGTCACATTAGCCTTTAAACCTAAGCTGTAGGCATGTTAGCTGTACTAAGCCATAGTTTAGCTGTTACTAACTGGCTGCGAGCACAGGTGCATTGTCCATGGGAAGCAAGACTATGTCTTATCTGTTCTGTAAGAAATATGTGATGTTGTGCAACCTCTTCTTCAGCCTCGAACAATGAGGCTTTGTTAGCTCCCAGGTGTACAATATGTGGCTTTTGAACTATACAATGGAGGTGATGGCACAGCACAGTTCTCTCTGTTTCTCTTTCTCAGTACTGACAGACCTCATGGGATTGGATTTCCTTTTTACTGCATTGTAAGGTGTCAGAAGAAGCATGCTGAAGGCTGCCATTTATCTGTGTGAATGCAGGTGTGTGGTTGGTTTCTTCCATTTTTCCCCCTGTTCAAAACATTTTTTTGGGTAGTTTTTCCTTATTCTAATCAAGGGTCTAAGGACAGAGGGTTTCATATGTTGTACAGATTGTAAAGCCCTTAGAGGCAAATTTTGATTTGTGATATTGGGCTATATAAATAAAATTGAATTGAAAAATGAATTGAATGGTGCAGTGTGTAGGTGTGAGGCTGAATGTCAGACCTGCCAGCTGTAGAGTTTGAATCGCAGTCCCAGCTGTCTGTAGTCTATTACTATGTTTCCTCTCATGTGCTTCTGTGCCCAGATACAGTCTGACAGAGCCTCCTCCAACCTGAAAGGCCAGCAATGCAGAAACAGACGGCCAGACAAACAGAGAGATGAACAGTTATGGATACTTTTAAAAATGAAAATGCAGCACCTTCGGGTATAAAATCTCTATACAAAAAACAAACATTTTTTTACATGGGTGTTTTGTGTCAATCTTTCTCCTCATCTGGCACAGTAACTTCCATGAGTCTCCGCTGGTTGCCTGACAACCTCACAGTGATTAAAAGTCTCCAAGAAGTGACTGCGCTCTGACACATATCCCCTCATAAAACCATGTGTCATTTTTACACTTCGGCTTTTGCACGGATTAAACAAACAAGACATTACATGTCACATCAGTGAGATTTAGAAGTGCTGGTTGGTAGATCTTCTCACATTTGGACAGAGCGAGGCTGGCTGTTTCCCCCTGTTTCCAGTCTTTATGCTAAGCTAAGCTAACCAACGACTGGCAGCAGCTTCACATTAACTGTACAGATACAAGAGTGGTATCAATCTTCTCATCTAATTCTCATCAAAAAGTCAAATAAGCATATTGCCCAAAATTTCAAACAATTTCTTCTGACATCCATGGTCTAACTACAAAGTCCAACCAGTGAAGTCATTTCAGTTTTTAACAATCCCTCTTTTCTGTGTCCTATCAAATCAAACTACCTTTCTTTCTATAACTGATAGTTTGCAGGTTTAAACACAAGACTGACTCACCACTTACTTGCTTCAACAGGAATTACTTCACATTAAGGAAACTAACATTTTATGTGACCTCTAGAATGAAACAATGCACCTTTTACAGCAACCACTGTGGCCACAAGTGAAAATTACAGGATGATAGCACACTAATTTCCCCTTCATTTCCCAATATTTTCCCAAGACATCACCATTATCTGTGACATTCTAAAAAGTTATATAGCCTGTCTTTAATGTAGTGTCAACTGTAAGTCTACTGCCTCCTACCTGTCAATCTGCATCATCACTGCTGCTCTCTGGAAGAAGCCAACAGCAAGACGTTCATCCTTGGCAATGGTGAGGTCTAAAGCCTGGTCATCACCGAGGGGAAAAGACAAGTTCAGGTTGGACACTATGATGGCCACACAGCTGACTTGAATGCCAGTAACACTCATGCACTCACCTTAGTTTTTTTAGAGTTTACACCTAATAGTTGATTTACTAATTTAGTTAGATCTTTTGACCTTTATGCACATCACATTGCATTTACATCAGCAAACAATTTAATAAGGACACATAGCTTTTATTTCATACATCATATCATACTTTATTTAGTATGGTTGGCAGTACATTAGTTTCTATTTTTGTACCATTCACATTCATCTTTTGTACAGTTGCACCTTAGTTTTGCCATTGTCAATTTTAACTTAGTTGTTCTAATATATATTTCTGCTGAGGGTGCTGCTGCTGGAGGGACATCTTGGGTACATCCCAAATCTCGTATTTGTCATTTCCTCCTCCTCGATCCTCGCTTGACCTGGAAGTCGTTCTGGTCTACCATCTTGAAGGTCCCAAAGCTCTTATGGGGTCCTGTCTAGATGGTAACCCTGGATTTGCAGAAACTCTCGCAAGATTTAGGTAACAAAACTACTTGGTGAGGTTTAGGAATGCGCACAATGAAAAAACAATATGTACAAATCTCACTAGAGTTTTGCTAATCCAGGGTTACCATCTACGACCAGCTCTTATTTGTCCTTTGAGGAGATAGGATCAAGGAGCAAAGAGACACGAGAGCAGACTTCACAAAAATCTTTTACTGGATGACACGCCCCCTATACTGGATATCAGTTATTGATCAGACTGATCTGATAAATTAGTTTCATACTAGAGTGAAGGCAGATAACATACAACTCAAGTGTATCACCTCCAGGTTTTATATCTGATTTGTTTTCTGATTCACCATTTAGTTAAAAATCTGTGTTAATTCTAGGTCTGAACAACAAAAGGACCACAAACAACTTTCTTCATTAATTTGAAAGATTATTCTTTTATTCTGTTATTAACTTTTATTATGGATACAATTAAGAGAGTAGGAGAGTCTTTCTCTCAGCATGAAACTCTTTTCGCATTATTTATCGTCATTTCCATTTGTGATCCAGCTATCATCAGAAACGGACGTCGCTTTCATGTGATGCTTCAGTGGGAATCGTCTTTAAACACATTTCCTCGTTTCCTCGCTCCTCACGTGGTCTTCTCTCCCATGCAAGGACTAAGACTCAAGTGAGGGAAATGTGGATGCAATCAACAGACTTGGGATGCACCCTTGTCTGGCTGGAGCAAAAGATGCGCATCCGGAAGCAGAGCAGCTAAATAATGGAAGTGGCTAATAAGACTAAACCATGTGCCTGCCACATTATGAGGGGGATTGGCACGTCTAGTTTAGAGAATTTGTTTATTTCTTTAGAGTTTGTTAGTTTGTTGGTGCTTTTGTTTTGGTCAATTGCTAAACTATTTATACTGTTAGACTAATTGTCCTGCTTTGTTTTATTTGTACACGACAATTATTTGGCTGTGGCTTGGTGGCAGAGCGGGTCGTCTACCAATCGGAAGGTCGGCGGTTCGATCCTGGCTTCCCCCAACCATGTGTCGAAGTATCCTTGAGCAAGATACTGAACCCCAAATTGCTCCCGAAGCTGCGCCTTCGGTGTGTGAATGTGTGTGAATGGTTAGTTTAAGTTGTACTGATGGGCAGTCAGCTCCTGCCATCAGTGTATGAATGTGTGTGTCTGGGTGAATGTGATATGTAGTGTGAAAGCGCTTTGAGTAGTCGGACGACTAGAAAGGCGCTATACAAGTACAGTCCATTTACATTTACATTGTAGTTTAGTTGGTAGTGTTTGTCGTTGTGTTACCCGTTCATTTTTAAAATGGTCTGATCAGCCATTATACTGTATGTTCCCCTCTGTGTTCAGTTTGTTAATAGAATAGGATAATGTGTGGATGCTTAAAGCCAGAAGGAGGCAGTAATGTAACTGAAAGGGTGCCAACTGCCGTAAAAGCCCAAAGAAGAAGACAAGGTTTTTGTTAGGTCTGTTTAGTCTATTCAGTTTATGTTAAGTTGGCTTTGCATGAGTTCAGTTCTGTTTAGTTGACCTCTTTTATGGGCCCAGAACCTTTGTTGTATATTTTCTTCTATTTCTGGGTATAAAACCCTCCCCTATAACCCGCCTGCTAACTCGGCCCTTCACAGACAACAAGATGGAAATATTACAATATGCTTATTTTTTTTACAGTGTAAATACTGTACTCAGCATGGGTGATATCCAAACTGATGTACAGTGGAAGAAAGCAGTTAGTGTTTTACTATTTTGCTCAAGAGACTGCTTCTGCTGCTTGACCTTTGACGGTCCAGTTACAAGATGATCTCTCTAATGGGAGACGGGTACATCAACAAACACCAACGTAGTGGCTCTAAAGTCCACAAAACCTCGTGAAGGGGCATTATGAAGCTTGGGTTTTGATTTATTTCTTGCTGATACTTGCTTTGTCTTTTTAGCCTTTTAGTAAATTAGCAGGACTGCTACTGTAGAATGTTTGACCAATTACCTTCTGAAAAACAGCTGCTCTTAAAAAATTACATCAAGTCTTTAAATCTTAATGAATTTTATATAAATGAATTTCAGTCTAGATTCTCTACAGTTGGGTTAGGGTTAAATTAAAGAGCTACAGTGAGTGTCATGTTGGAGTTCTTGTTTTTATGAATGGCTTCTGATATATAAAGAAAATTATTTATTAACCATTTCTAAAGTCATTAGCCATGGAATTTATTCTCATTCTTTTTATTAAAAAACAAAATAATGATGTCTGAGAGTTTGAATCACTTCAAAGTATTCAAGTATTTTCAGCCCCCCCCCCCCCAATCATCCCTCGAAACACAGAACACACTGACCTTCAAGGCCAGGTCCAGCTGTCCAAGAGCCAGGTGAGCTGAGGCAGCATTGAACAGAGTGCGAGACGTGGGTTCACTGATCTGCTCAAGTTTTGCCAGAGCTCCTTGCCAGTCCTTTGCGTCCACCATCTGCACCGCCTCATCCCACAACTGCAGTAACTCAGTGTAAAGCATTCTGGACAGGGGAGACAGGAGGAAAGCAAAATATAGGATAACGCACATAAATATAAATATAAACATAACAGAGGAGCTTGTTCTTTACTTTTGTAAAGAGTTGTTCTAAATCATGGAAGATGATATTATTTACTGTCTGGGCCCATATTTATCAACATTTTGGACTTGTGAAAGATCAAATTTAAAATCCTTCACTTTTACTCCTACTAACAAACTTAAGAATAAAAGCTATTTATCAATTTTCTTAACATTCAGACATTTAGAAAATAATGTTTTATTTCTCTGATTGACTGGCTTTCTCGGTACTGCCGCTCCCTCTCTTCATTCACTCTCTAGCTCACTCAACCACTGCTCTCTTCTCTCTTTCTCTCTCTCTCAATTCAATGGCTTTATTAGCATGAACATTTTGAAACCTAATTTGCCAAAGCATCCACGTACAAATTAATAAAAATATTTGGACAATACACAAAACAGTTATATTAAAAAACAAATTCACAAAAGCAGTAATACTCTCTCTCTCTCTCTCAAACAAATAGATACAAACCAAAGCTTTTTGGTATCGCTATTTTGCAGCATTGACTGCAAGCCAAATGCAGACATCACAGCTGGGTACATAAAATAAACCATGCGAGGACACAACTGGGAGAGTATAATTGTTTGGTCAATGAACCTGCTTGGATGGCACCTGGTTTCAGCAATATTTCAGGATGACTGTGGAGCAGTTTGACTGGTCTGATCGCCAGCTCACGGGATTGGCTATTGTAGTGTGACATCGGATTGCATTTCTCCTAAAGTGGATTCAGTTTCAACTTTTCGCCACAGGCCCATCCCTTTTTTTTGGCATGCCCTGCAGTCTCCACCACTGCCGTGAAAACGCCAGTCCTCCCATTCATTTGCATGGGGGGTAGTGTGTTTTGGCTGATTTGATGTGAATACAGCCTGACGTTACCATTCGGCCAAACAGAGCATATTGAGGGGACCAAGATGGACAGAATTCTCGCTGCCAAGGGACAATGATTGAGACATTTGGTTAGCTATATATTCTTCTGCTAAGAATGTACAAAAATAACATGGATATTTAGTTTTGCTATTTTATTGTATTTATTTTTTCCTGATCGGCCATTGTTAATTTAAAAATCTTACCACATCATTTTCAAATGCTGTTTAGCATACACGTCTAGTTCTGACCGTAATCTTTATTACGATTGTTGACCATATAACAATCTGTTATATTTCCAACTCTGTTACATGTTATGGGGCATTCAGAGGACAATTGCATATGTTTGCTAGGTGGGAAGACAATGGTCCGGCCAATTCTGTTCAGCTTCATTTTCTTCAAATACTAGGGGATTCATGATATTAATACACAAGTATTTTGTCCATTTTCAGCTTTCAAAAGTAATACCAGACCCATCTGAATGATATCTGAATATACAAGGCTCAATTTTAAATTCTTGTAAGAATTTGAAGAAATACACCCTCAACCAATTTTTTAGAAATACTCTGTTGATATGGCATGAGGCGTTGACTGCTCTAGGCAATGTTCCATCCCTATCTCGTATTTTCCCTACTTGGGACAGACTTTAAACCTGGAAAGAATGATCTAGGATTCAGGCAGTGGTCACAAAAGGCATTAGGAGGATCATGGACTTTTAAAATGAAAATACTTTGTTGGGACTCAAGCCTGATTTCATTCATGTGGGTGATTAACTTCACTTTGATAAAAGGACTGCATACCCTTTTCTCCCACAATCCCTGAGACAGTGAGCACACCATTGATCTCTGTGTGACGTGTGACCCGGAAGTCACCAGGTCACTTAAACTGGGCACGATCTTTGCCCTCCCTCTCGTCAGCAGACACAAGAGGCTGTCCCATGCTTCCTCCTGGCGATATCCTGCATAAGATTATTGTAACATGTTTAGCGCCAAGTCTGCCTGCCAAACAAAGCAGCTGAGCGAGTTAGCGCTAAGCTAATTCAACAGTGCACGACCGACAAATGGCGCCGATAAATGCCTTATCTTTGTGATTCTTTTCAATGTGTTAGTTAATCTGGTAGCCACTGCTAAATTGATGTTAATTATGATGCTACACACAGGGTCTTTGCATGCTAACTAACTCCTTTTAACTTTGCACTATTAGCTCACAAATCCCCTTTACCTGCTTGCACACAAACACACAGCTCTAGTTGGCCTCCATATAAGAGCCACACTTGAGTTAATGTAACTTTAGTAGAGTCACCAACTTTCTTACATGGCTTCCCCGCATTCTTTTAATTTCCCTTAGTCTAGCTATGCAGCTAATGCTTAGCTTCACAACACGTAGTGAGAGCAGCTGAGAAGCTGAGAAGATCATTGGTGTCTCTG
>WNGW01000012.1:1391963-1429560 GCA_011952105.1 Coreoperca whiteheadi | reverse complement strand
TTTTCAAAGTCGGCAGCCTGTGGCTTTCCAAGGTGGATGTTGAAGTCCCCAAGTACCACCAAAGGAGTGCCATCTTCAGGGAAGGATGAAAGGAGCACATCCAACTCCTCCAAGAAATGGCCAAGCTGACCTGGGGGGCGATAGATGACTACGAAGTGACTTTTAACAGGATGGGTGATAGTAACAGCATGAAACTCGAAGGAGCTGCTGTCACACAGGGATGATCGCTGTTAGTAGTTTTTCCTTAATCGAATCGAGGGTCTAAGGACAGAGGGTGTCGTATGTTACAGATTGTGAAGCCCTTTGAGGCAAATGTGATTTGTGATACTGGGCTATATAAATAAAATTGAATTGAATTGAATTGAATTTATGGGAGGCGTGAATATGGTATTGGTTTTTCAAGAGAAGGTGTTGCCTGATAAAGTGAGAGTGTGATACATAAGTTAAAATGGTGATTAAAGGACAAATCAAAAAGATGGCAGATGAAATGGAACAACGGAAAGTAAAGGAAGACATCTGTTTAAAAACAATCCATTAGTTGGCAGTACAGGTTCTGGAGGATGAAATATAAAGGAGGAGAGGGTTATAACAAGAATAAGGAATGGTCTTACTGGTCTAAACAGTTCTCCCTACGTGACTGGAAGGCATAATAATGGAAAGTGTGAATATTGTGGAGAGGAAGAAACAGTGGACAATGTTTTATTGCACTGCCAGAAGTGAAATTCAAAAAGAAAAGTATTAAAGAATGCAGAGCAAAATACCAGTAATATTCTTACAGAATCTTCAGGTGACAAGAGTTGGAAACTCCTTCTAGAGAATTTAGGAGACACGACTAATGAATAGATTTTGAGAATTATTATTATTTTTATTTGTTACCATTTTTTCTATTTCTACGAGTTGACCATTAGTCCACACTCTAGATCAGTGGGGGGCGGTACTGCACCCGAAAGCTGTTTGCCAACCGCCAATAAAAGCCATAGTAGAAGAAGAACAACAATAACAACCACACCAATGAGTCATGTGATTGGTGCGATAAGCGCAGGCGCGATGGAAACGGGTAAAGTCAGTCTTACTGGGCAGTAGCGTTTGTAACGTTACCCTTGGGACGTGAGCAAGATGTTGGCTTTGCTCACGGTAACAGTATCCCTGTTTTCTCTTGAGGTGCTGCATGGCCTGCCGTACCGTTATTTCCAGGTAACGTTCTGGCGGTTAACGCCGGTTGTTCCTTGTTGTTCTGCTTTGGAGGGAACTCCATTCACAGTTCCTTGCCGGTCAGCGGAACGTCGCGCACCTTACAGAAAGTGACTTAGAACAAGAACACATTCCTCATATTCGGCATGAACGTGGCCAACGAAGCGATACTTTTAGTTAATTAAGCCAGAACGTGTTCAAATGTGTTGTATATTTCAGTGGGTACCGGGGTGAACCACATGTGAAAGGGTATGTATGTAAATGCTCCTGTCAGATGTAAACCGAATCGAACAACGGGGATTTAGTTTTAACCACAGGTCTTGAAGCGCATTCTATCATTGTCTGTATGTTTTCTTGAGTAGAGTTTGATTTGACATTACTTATGAAACGTGCCTGAACCTTAGTGAGGATTTCAAGGAGCACCCTTTGAAACACCAGTGTAAAATTATATTCCTGCTGTATCCCCCCCCCCTTTCAAGCTCGGGTGTGTAAAGTGCTCGAGCTTATGAACAACAGAATAAGTCGGTGTAATATACGCTGAACGTTCTGTTCACTTTTGTAGTCCCGAAAACATGATGGAATCCAGCCCGAACCCCAGTTCAAAGAGAAGTATTTCAGCCAGACTCTGGACCACTTCAACTTTAACAGCATGGGGAACGGGACGTTCAGTCAGCGTTACCTGATCACAGGTGAAACCAATTTCCCCCGTCCCTTAAATGAAACGAACGCATGCGCAAATGACTCGTCGTGTTCTGTTTTTTTTCCCCCCTCTCTTTTCAGATGAGTACTGGAAGAAGGGCTATGGTCCGATTTTCTTCTACACTGGCAATGAGGGAGACATCTGGGAGTTTGCGCTCAACTCTGGATTCATCACAGAGTTGGCTGCTCAGCAGGGGGCTTTGGTCATATTTGCTGAACACGTAAGAGAACGGGTACAAATCATTAAGCCGTGCAGTCGAATGCAAGACCGTGTGCTCATTTTCACCACACAGCTGATTAGGGGAATTTTCAGATCATGTGACGAAAGGGAAATGGATGGCTGAAGTTTGACTCATACTGTCAGCTGATCGTATGAGTCAAACTTCAGCCAATCAGCTGATTGTCACTATCCTCAACCTTTTTTTTTGTTTTTGTTTTTTTGGTTTTGTTTTTTACAATACAGTTTGGATTCCACTACCAGCCACTTGAACAAGAAAACCAAACTATTACAAACTCTAGTCAGGTGGTGTAACTGTGAAAATGAACGGATAATTGTGTGCCTTTAAGGGAATCTCTCTTCCTTAAGGTTGAAATGGTGGCGCGCGTGTGTGTTGTTCATATTGTCAACAAATCCCATGAAAAATCCAGAAATATGTAGATTCTTTTTGTTCTTAGAGGAATCAGTAATTTTCTTACAGCTGCTCACTGTAGTTTTTCAAAACTCAAATGCTACTCAAACTAGAGGACATGTAAATTTAGTGCATTTGACTCAAAATACGCTACAGTGTGTGTTCATAGTAATGAAGGAACGTGTCACCCATTGACGTGTTTTTAATAGTTTTTTGGACAACAATGGAACATTATAGCATAGAGGAGTGAGATACACCCACAATACTTGTTAGGGTACATTCGCTGTTGGTTTGGCTCTGCACATGATACTCAGAAAATTATAGAATATGACCACACTTATGCTTTGTGCAAATGCAGTCTTATTCTGCAGTTTTCTTTGTGCTGCATGTCCTCTCTTAGATAAGTACAGACATACACGGGTCAGGTATGTTCAATCAGAAATACAATACCGGTTTTGATTTTGGTTGCTAATCTTGTCTTAAATTTAGTTCCAGAGTTGATTTTCAATTTCAATTTAATAATGAAACATGCAGCCATTTTAAAAAAATGCCTGCGTTTGTTTTGAAAGTCTTATCATGCTTGAACACCTTCGTGCTCCTCTCCCTCTGACAGAGGTACTATGGAAGCTCTTTGCCGTTTGGCAAAGACTCCTTCAACATCCCTCAGATTGGCCTGCTGACAGTAGAGCAGTCCCTCGCTGACTACGCTGTCATGATCACTGAGCTGAAACGGCAGCTGGCTGCCACAGACTGTCCCGTCATCGTGTTTGGTGGCAGGTAGGATCCACTTGACCGGCGCTGTTCTTAGTGTTGTCCACTTGTGTGACATGTTTAGGGAACTTTTTATATCTTAACTGATCAGCCTGACACTGGTTTACTTGATGCTTGAATATTTTACTTTCCTTTTGTGCGCCCTTGGGGGGGAAAAAAAAGAATCTCTTCACAAGTGAAAAAATAGCTAGTGCTGATTTTAGTGGTCAGGTTTGGCAAATTGTGATTTGTGATATTGGGCTATATAAATACATTTGAATGATGTGTAACAGTGCTACCTCAGCGCCACATCATTAGATCCTTTTTTGAATTTCACATGTTTGATAAGAGCCCCAGCCTGAAGATATCTACATGCCAATATTGAGACAGTCATAGCGCCACCTACTGGCAAAAGGAAGCAAGCCATGCGTGGCAAACATTATCTGCTCTACATGAAATTTACATTTTGTGGCCTACACTTGATATGCAGCGACATCTGTGGACGTATTGAACGGGGTCGTCATGGCACCTGTGTGAGGCCATGCCAAACAGGAAGTGGGAATAACTCAGCAACTGATCAGCCTCAAACTTCATATGATTATCTTTATACTTCTTTATATTTCAACTATGTTTGTTGTTAGGCACCATGTTACCAAAGCAAGTTCCTCGTATGTGTAAACCTAATTAGCCAAAAAACTGATTCTGAGAGATCCCTCCCGGTTAACACTTATGTTCATGAGTCATAGTCATAGGACCCCTTACTGGCAACAGGAAGCAAGCCACATGTGACAAACATCATACGATCTACATGAAATTTAGGTTGTGTGGTCTACGCTTGATATACGGCAACATCATGTATGATATTTAACTCCTCCTCGCCGTGCCTGATGGTCATGAACATTCAGAGCGATGTCAGCCGGCCTCCGGTCACAAGACTTCGGCCGAAACACGCATGGAGGCGAGGGCCCGTTCAGCGCTGCTTGCAGCTTTAATTTTGCATTGTATTGCGTTATGCTTTTGTCGTTCTATATTTTATTTAAGTTTTATTATTGACTTTTTGAACAGATAAAGACCACAATACAACACAAGTCAATAAATCTAGGCACATAACCGTAGCATATACAAATAAAATGAGACAAGCCAATAAACATAAAAACAAAAATTGGGCAGCACATTTTTTATATCAAGTTTCCTTCTGAGTAGATCTTGGAATCAGGTTCAAAAAAGCAAAATCAGCCTCTGTCGGACTTTTCCAATGGCTGAGAACAACCCCTCAAGTGCCAGTAAAATCTGCCAAAGCAAGTCCAAATTCTTCTTTGGTCATACCTAATTAAAGTAGAGACCTGTCTCCGAATACACAACTAATTTATTCAACCACTGTCCAATATGCTCCAGTACCAGCTTCATTTTTACACTTCCAACAGTAACTAGAGGAGCAATTTCTGAAGAAATTGTGGGTGTGAATGCTAGCTCTTGAAAAGCTGATGCCAAATTGGATTGCTGGCTTTAAAAGTTGAATCCTACCAATAATGTAAGACAGAATGGAGTTGTTCACAGAAAGCATAAATAAGTAGAAAAGACTTGAAAAATGCATGGAAAAAGTCTCAAACTGCATTTCTTAAATAATGGCTGGGAGCTAAACAGAGTACTTGGGTTAACTTTGCTTAAAGAAGCACCTGAAGGAGTATGAAAAGTTTTCTGTTGTCATATATTGAACATTGGGGGCTTTTAATTTAAAAAAAAAAAACAGCCTCCTCATGAGAGTTCCCTCTTAAGGTACAGTTACACTTAAGACTTTTTATTTTGAAAAGCAAAGGCTATCCCTAGTTTTCTGTTACCCCTTTGATAGCTGGGATGGCTTTATGATATTTTATTTTTCAGTAGCTGTGGCCAAGTTTGCAGTTGTACTATTGCCATTTGAAGTGACCAAAACACAAGCAGCACAGCAGAGAGCAAAAACTATGCACCAAGTTGCCCAATGGGGACAGGTAGGTATGGCCGCCAACCCCTTCGCCCGTGAGTTGCCTGATGCTGCAATGGTTCATCGATCGGGAAGAAAGCCAGCTGGTCCAACAGACCAGCCTAGCAATGCCATTCCAACCCAGAGACCACGGCTAGGATCCAAGCAGCCCCTAGCAGTGCAGCCACTGACCTCCTTACACTGGATAGCTATTGCGTCCCCCCTCTGCCTGCTCATTAGATGCAGAAGCAACACCCTGATTCCAATCATACACAAGCTGTACAATACTGGACAACAATGAAAATGCCGTGCACAAATAGCCTATTTGGGCCTGTGTTCTGCAAGGTTGGTTTTCAATTCTGCCATAAAGACAAGGGAAAGTATTTTTGAGTGGAAAAGGCCATAATTAAAATAAGTCAGCTTGTATTTAAGCCATTTTCACCACCGGTTAATAACACCATGTCACTACCCCTTCCCATACTTGTAATGATAAAACCATCTTCCCAAAGGTAATTTCAGTTGGTGGCCCAACTACTACTATTACCGTAAAGTTTATTTTCCAGTCGGGTGCCATTATACCATTGCAGAAAAAGAGGGCAAATCAAACCAAGTGAAAAAATAATGTATTAATGTGAGGAAGGTTACAGTCTCCGCATCGCTCCACACATGACAGAATATGAAAATGCGCATGGAAACCCAGACAGCTCAGCTAGCGTGACACTTAAGCCGAGAAAGTGGCTAATGTTCAGACATAGCATACTTGCTAAGATGGACAACTGTGTAAACATACAGTGGCATGGAAAAGTATGTGAACCTTTTGGAATTTCATGGTTTTCTGAATAGATTTGTCATAAAATGTGATCTGATCTTCATCTAAGTCAAGGGTGTTGGCAAGCTAAAAATAATTACACATAAATAATTCTGATCTTTCGCTTCTTTATTGAACAGTCATTAAAAATGGCAGTGGAAAAAGTAAGTGAACCCTTAGACTGAATAATTGACATGGGCAGCAATAACCTCCACCAGGCGCTTCCTGTAGCTGTGGATCAGACCTGCACATCGTTGAGGAATTTTAGCCCAGTCTTCCTGGGAGAGCTGCTTTAGCTCCTTGGACGGCTCATGTGTACGGCCCTCTTCAAGTCAATCCATAGCATCTCTGTTGGGTTGAGGTCTCTGAAGCCGTTCTGTTGTGGACTTGCTTCGGTGTTTTGGGCCATTGTCCTGTTGCATCACCCACCTTCTACACAGCTTCAGCTGACGTACAGACATCCTCCCATTATCTTGAAGAATCGTCGGATATACTTAGCAGGCCCAAATCATGAGGTTTCCTCCACCACACTTTACAGTTGGGGTGTTTTCACGATGACATGCCGTGCTCTTTCTATGCCAGATGTAGTGAGGTGTGTTTTTTTCCAAATGGTTCAATCTTAGATTCATCGGTCCACAAAACATTGTGTCAATACCGCTGTGGAGTGTCAATGTGCTCTTTTGCAAACTTCAGGCGTGCAGCAATGTTCTTTTTAGTAAGCAGTGGCTTCCTTCGTGGTGACCTGCCGTAGATACCCTGATTGTTCAGCGTTTTACGTATTGTAGACTCATGAGAGATGTTAGCAAGTTCCAATGATGCCTTCAAATCTTTGGCTGTCATTCGGAGTCGTTTCTTTACCTCATTGATGAGTCTTGGTTGTGCTCTTGGTGTCATTTTGACAGGGTGCTCCATTCTTGGCAGAGTAGCAACAGTCCCAAAGCATCTCCATTTGTAGATTGTTTGCCTAATTGTAGACTGGTGAGTTTCTAAAGTCTTTGAAATAACTTTGTAATCCTTTCCAGCTTTATTACGTAAAGCAACAATTCCTGATCGTTGCTCCTCTCAAAGCTCTTTTTGGCGAGGCATGGCTCACATAAGCGTGTTCTTTTTGTGCAGGGCAAACTCTAAAGGTTTGAGGGGTTTTTAATCAAAGTAGCTGTAGTCCACACCTCCAAACGTATTATCTTAACGAAACTCCAGGTGTGCTAAAACCTGACTCCAATTAGCTTTTTTTGAGGTCATTAACTCAAGGGCTCACTTATGTTTTCCACTGCCATTTTGAATGACTGTGTTTCAATAAAGACATGAAAGATCTCAATGTATGTTTGTCAATACACACATTTATTCACAAAACCATGACATTCTAAAAGGTTCAAATACTTTTCCTTGCCACTGTACCAGTGCATTGATTCGATTCAATTTTATTCATACAGCCCAATATTACAAATCCCATTTGCCTCAAAGGGCTTCACAATCTGTAACATACGACACCCTCTGTCCTCAGACCCTCGATTCGATTAAGGAAAAACTACCCAAAAAAACCCTTTTAACAGGGGAAAAAAATGATAGAAAGCTCAGGAAGAGCAACAGAGGAGGGATCCCTCTCCCAGGACGGACAGACATACAATAGATGTCGTAAGTACGGAATAGATTCATAGCATAAAAATCATAACATATACAGCCATGATGACAATGGCAAGATTGTAGTGTGTGTGTGTGTATATATATTATTATGTTAGAAATGTTTAGGTGGTAAAACATAAGGGAAGATGATGGGTCCAGACGGACAACCGAGCAGCTCCAGGTGGAGCCCAACGAGCAGGACCCGAGCCACTCGTCCCCTGCACCATAGACACAGCAGCACTGCCCCAGCAGGTCGCCATAGTAACAGATCCAGATACATCTCCGGACACTGAAATACCTGCTGAAAGTGACACTAAGAAAGAAGAGACGGACGACAAAGCACAAAACTACAGGAGAGGGAAGAAGTCAAGTTAGTGACATGCATTTATGGGATGAGAATGCATACGGATGGAGAGGAGGACAGAGGTGGTTGATTCTGTCTTCTCTATGGACTTCAAATCTCCCTCTCCCGTTTACTAACAGTGGATGTTGCCAAGCTGTCGCTCCGATCGAGACTGGCCAATAGAGACATGTCTAATATCTTTCAGCGTAGGTCCTGCCCACGAGAGTAAGGCCAACATCAAGCAAAACTTTTGGATTTGTATTAATACATTTTTAAGCGCAAATTATTTTACTTGCAATAAAACACTTGATTGCATTGTGAAAAGTTTGACTCTCAAACTGATTCTGTTTGCATACTGAAGACACCACTACCCTCATACTGTGTTGGGTTTCAGAAGGTGATCTGAGCCTTTTTGTACTTGTGCTTTCACACTTATGAAGTATGCAATGGTTCAATGACAAGCTTCCCTTTTCTTTCCGATATCGGATTACAGCACATTGGCACGAACCCAGTTATTCCTCAATTCATCTTAATCCAGGCATGACAAGATTTCTTGTTTGCTCATCTTGTGGTATTTTCTGTTGGGCTGTCACATGTCTTCCTGCAGTTATGGTGGAATGCTGTCGGTCTATATGAGACTCAAGTATCCAAACATTGTGGCTGGAGCTTTGGCTGCCAGCGCCCCCATACTGTCCACTGCTGGCCTGGGAGACTCCAGGCAGTTTTTCAGAGATGTTACAGCTGTAAGTGCATGTATACTATTCTTTTTGTTGTCACCCAGCTTGTGATTCAGACAGTGTACTTAATCTACCTAAACCCAACCTAAAAAAGGTTCCAAAATACCAGGAGTTTTGCCAACTGTTATCTTCCAAGTATTTTTTTGGTTTATTTAAACGGTATGTTGTTGCAAATAATTTGTGAAATGTACACGCACACGTGTGCAGGTTGGATAATGATAATGATAATGTGTCTCTTTAAAAGGATTTTGAGAGTGTTGCCCCTGAATGCAGAGACGCTGTGAGAGGCGCGTTCCATCAGCTGAAAGAATTAGCTGAACACCAAGGTAAGTGTGATAACTAATCTTTCTGAAGAGAAGATGGCCTCAATTTTATGTACAAAAATGACACTTGGATTTAAAGTCGACCTAAAAAAACCTAATATTTCCATGATTTTTGTTTAATGTCAAGAACTTCTCCTGACCTTGGAGGTGTTCCTCTATTGAAGTCAGGAAGGAAAATAACGTAACATGATCATGGCGATGTAGTAGCTCAGAATAAGGAATGTAAGGCCACTGTCGTTGATGTTACCAGATTACAGTCGTATCCAGTCAGAGTTCTCCCTGTGTAAGCCTCCGTCATCTGCTCAGGACATCCACCAGCTGAACGGCCTGCTGAGGAACGCCTTCACTCTGATGGCAATGCTGGATTACCCCTACAGCACTCACTTCATGGGCAACATGCCCGCCAACCCTGTCAAGGTACGCAGGCTGAGGGAGGATGTACAGACATTTTTTTATTTTTTTTCTTTCACTGCAAATTAATATTCTAAAATGCCATCCATGAGTGAGCAACATCGCAGCTGTTCTGAAAAACAGAACAGAAACGTATCAAGTCTGTACTTTCTATATTGAGCCATCCGAAGTACAGTATGCAAACAAAACAGCAATTTAAAACTGCTGTTGAACAACGGTTGTGGCCCTGCAGTAGCTGCTACTTATATCACTTAAAAACCAAATAAATATTAGAATCCAGCTGATAAATCGCCCAGATGTCAATCATATCAATGTTGATAAGCTTATTGCAGATATATTAGTATTGGTGAGATGTATAGGCTGGTCGATAAGTAACAAGAATGCAAGACATTTCTGTACAGAAATGCCAAAGATAGTTTTGAAGAAACAGTGTCACTATTACAAAGCTCATCCAGAGAGTTAATCTTTGCACTGTAAAGTGTCCTGCTCACTACATCGTCTGGTCACAATTCTTTAATAACCAAAGTATGTTTTTTTTATTTTAAACTCTTAAAATATTGAAAGTGCTACTGAGCTCAAAAATCTAGTATCGCTGATTTTCCAGTGTCCAGTTTTGCCCCCTTTTTTGTCATTTTCCTTTAAAAGTTTTTTACTCCCTCTTCACTTTAGTATTTGGGGCGCCCGTAGGCGGGAGTTAATGTTAGCGTATGTGAGTCAGGGATGCCAGGTCTGTGTGACAAAACCAGCCCAATGGCTGGTACACTGTAGCTTTGAGCAGCGGGCCGAGAGCACGTTAGTGTGTGTGTGTGTGTGTGTGTGTGTGTGTGGGCGTGACGTGTCCCATGTCCATGTGTGTACGTGCCTATCTGGAGTCCGTTTTGTAGAATTTACGTATGTATAAATGATTTCATATAAAATCTGGATTTTTATTTCTACATATTATTCACGTTATTTGCGTGTAAAATAGCTTTACCCAACTCGCAAACAAAAAATTCCAGAAGTAGCCCAAAACCACCGACCTGACAACCCTGATGCGAGTCTGCGGGAGCGGTTTGCTTGCTGATTTACAACATGAAAATTCATCCAAAAAAATGAATGAATAATAAAACCCTAGTTTTGCTCAGGCTTTAGAAAATATTACTCTTCAAAGTTAATGTTCTTAATTTCCCTGGATAAGAATCCAGGGCGGGGAAATGGGTCCATGTAACTGCAGCACATTGTGATACTACCAATTCAACAAGGAGAAATACACTTTACATGAAGATGAAATAATAACTTTTAAAGCAGGGGAAATGAAATGAGTCTGCAGAGTACGCAAGAGTGAAAAAGATAAAAGAATATAGAAATGCATAGAAAGAAAACACAAACCTCTAATATAGATATGGGTATAAATGAGCAGATATGGCATGACGTGTGACATGGGATCTGTGCCAGATATGTGTGTAACGAGTTTGATGTATAACGTGACTTTGTTTTGTTCAGGTGGCCTGTGAAACCATGCTGAGTGGACCCGACCTGCTCCCCAACCTCAGGACGACTGCAGGTAAAGGGAGCGAACACTGAATCTTAATTAAAGCAGCTCAGAACGTTGTGGGTTTTGTTCATTTCTTTAATGGATAGTAGGTAATAGGGGTGTAACGATACACAAAATTCATGGTTCAGTATGCACCTCAGTTTTAGGGTACGTTTTCGGTACAGCAGGAAAAACTGTCCGGGTTCTTAATGCAGTTCTGACAGTAAGAGTCTGGGTCACAGTGCCCGATCCAAGCAAGTCACACACCAAACGCCCTGTCATGCCACTGCTTCAGACTGGATTTGATATTACTACTAGTACGTAGAGTTTGGAAGTAAGCTCTTCTGTTGGCGGTCAGATGTTTTTCAGGTCAGCCGACGCTAGGGAGCAGAAGTTTGTACATCCTGTGTATTTGGCTGGAAAGCAGCAAAACGAGGCCCGTCACGTTATTAAAAGATAATTATTTGCAGCAAGTCTGGTCCTAGTGTGCTGTTTTCCAATCTCTGTGCTGCTTCCCACCTGCAACTTGTATCGCGATGTCGGCCGCCGGGTGTGACTTGGCGCCGGGGGGCTTGGACCCGTTAATACCTGCTTGAAGGTCGAGTTATAATTAGAACTAGAACAGGTAAAAAATTCAGTTTAAAAAAAATAAATAATTTTACCATAAAAAGGGCCACCTAATGGCAAATTTCCCTCATTGTGGGAAAGGAATGTTAGTTTTAGTTGTTAGTTTTGGTGGAGAGCTGCTGCCTCAAGTGGAGGAGTTTCAGTATCTGGGGGTCTTGTTCACGAGTGAGGGAAGGACGGAGCGGGAGGTCGACAGGAGGATCGGTGCATCCTCTGCAGTGATGCGGTCGATGTACCGGTCTGTCGTGGTGAAGAAGGAGCTGAGCTGCAAGGCAAAGCTCTCTATTTACCAGTCGATCTACGTTGCTACTCTCACCTATGGTCATGAGCTTTGGGTCGTGACCGAAAGGACAAGATCCCGGATACAGGCGGCCGAAATGTGTCTCCTCCGCAGGGCGGCTGGGCGCTCCCTTAGAGATAGGGTGAGGAGCTCGGTCACTCGGGAGGAGCTCAGAGTAGAGCCGCTGCTCCTCCACATCGAGAGGAGTCAGCTGAGGTGGCTCGGGCATCTGTCCCGGATGCCCATCCGAGGATGTCCAACCGGGTGGAGGCCCCGGGGAAGACCTAGGACACGCTGGAGGGACTATGTCTCTCGGCTGGCCTGGGAACGCCTCGGTATTCCCCCGGAAGAGCTGGAGGAAGTGTCTGGGGAGAGGGAAGTCTGGGTGTCTCTGCTCAGACTGCTGCCCCCGCGACCCGGCCCCGGTACAAGATGGATGGATGGATGTTAGTTTTGCCACTCACATTCTTCAATGTTTAAATAACGGGATTCAGCTTTCTGTATGATTGTGTTAATCGAACAGACCTATGTGAAGAAATGACTTCACTTCTTGTTTTGTTGTTTCTGTATAACTTAATAATTTTTAGGATTTTCAAAATTCTTTTAATAACTTTTAAGCATGGAAGTCCATAGATTCTATGTGCAAGGTTTCGTACTCACGGCCTGGGAGGAGTTTGAAGAAGTATGTTCGCATATTTCATGATTTTGCAATAAAAGAGCTACCTAGTGGCCGATTGGCTCCACAATTTACACAGAGCCTTGGTGGGCCATAAGAAACTACTGAGCCAAATGCTTTGTTGATCGGACAGACCTATGTGGAGATATAGATAATATGTCAATTAATTTGTTTTCATATTTTGAAAACTAGTTTGGGACATCTTGTTAGTGACCATAGTTGCAGTGAGGTAAACTTTTGTCGCACATCAGTGGATGTGCTCAGAAAATGTCAGCTCTGTAGGACATACGGGGGACTTGTTTCTTTTTCTTTTTTTGTTTTGTTTTAAAGTTTGGAATGTTAAACGGGTAAGAAACGTATTTGTAATAAACCACGGCCACTTTAATCAATCGTTACCAAATTTTAGGCAGCTGCTGAGTCTTGACCCTAGATCTTGTAAACCGAATTTCATACGAATCCATGCAGCAGATTACGAGATCTAAACGTTCTGCATTTGTAGCGCCACCTACTGACCAATTGGTGCCAAACTTTGCACAGCAGTTGGCACACCAATTTTAGTTTGATTATAGCGCCGCCTGCTGGTGGACATATGTCAGTTTCGGCGTCGTGAGGTGTGTGCACCAGTCTATACCTCCTGTGAATTTGTGTGCTCACACCAGAAGCTCCATGATCCATGATAGCACATTGACCATACATGGTCCAGCTATGTAACCTAGTTTAAAGCTAGTTTATTATTTTCTTTTCTGCTGTGCCTGTTTTCTCCTGCTTTCTTCCTGGTGGACTGGTGACTGAAGTGCTAAAGTGTCTGATAGCTCCCTTGGGATCACTGAGTACTTGCTGAGTAAAGAGTCCAGAATCTCTGACCCTAGTAAGAAATAAGCCCATAATGGACGTCTATTTTGCTTTAAACGTGACACTGTATAGTATTCACCTGATCTCCTTTACAGCTAATTGACACACAAGAAACGTCCATATCAGAAATGTCAATAACCTCCATTGAAATCTGTAACTCCTGTCAGTGGTTGATGGTACACAATCCTATCCTGCAGGGATTGTGTACAACTCCACCGGGGTGCTGACCTGTTTTGACCTGTACAATCTGTATTTGGAGTGTGCCGATCCCACTGGCTGTGGACTGGGCTTCGACAGCCTGGCCTGGGACTACCAGGTACTCCGACAACGCACGGCACAGCATGTAGCATTTGCATGTAATCCGATCAAAATGTCAGTATATGATCATTTCAGGTTGGTATCAGTTAACCTGCAGGTGGAGTAGTAATGGAAGTGCCTTCAGTTGCATTTGTTGTAGGGATGGATGCGCTGAGAGCTGCTAGTAATGTCAAATAATGTCCCACCTTTATTCTGTTGATACCAGTACCAATATGCATTTAGTCCTGGTACAAATGCAGGTAGACATGTAACGGGTATGTCCATTTTATATACACTGCTCATGGAGAACCACCTCACAGCTCCCTTTCGGTGTCTGCTGAACAGGAAACCTACAACTTCAGTACAGGGGATAGTTGCATTTTGACTGGATGAATGAGATGAATCTCCACAGACATTTGTAATGGAATAATAACTGAAACTTTGACAAATTATACAGTTATCCAGTTATACTGAGTTTTGATGTGTAAATGATTTATTTAATTAATGTGTCAACGTATGTGGCACAAATAAAAAAAATTTGATAGACAAAATAAATATCAATTTCATCTGTGGTGCTTGATCTTCAAACGGTGTGTCATACTAACACTTCCCCTGCTTCTGTTCTGGTTGCAGGCGTGCACGGAGGTTGATCTGTGCTTCGAGAGCAACAACGTGACGGACATGTTTCCTCCCATGGCCTTCACTGAGAGGGACCGCGAGCTTTACTGCTCCAAACGCTGGGCTGTGGTTCCACGACCAGGCTGGCTCAAAACCCAGTTCTGGGGCGACGGTGAGCCCTGAATACTAATAGACAAATATCCGAGGTACCCCCTCTTTTCGGACCGGCCTGCCCATCTGGATCCGACACTCCACTCCTCTCTTGTCAGACGACAGGCTACAGGCCCGACCTTTCTTCTCCATCACTTTTGCCAGTCGTCTCTTTACTGATTGACGGCCACTCGCTTTTTATACAGCCAACATTAAGTAGGGAATATCTTTTAGGCTATATACTGTATAAGGACTAGTATTCAGACCACAACTGAAAGTTTGAAGAAAATGAAATGCCTTACTTTTTAGAATTATTATTATTATTATTGATTTATCACGGTGATGACGGAATTGCAAGATCCATGTCGTGGCACAGCATCACACCAGTGATGACAATGTACCGCCCACCCCTATCATGGAGATACTCAGGGTTGGTTCTGGAAAGTTCCTGGAATTTTAACTTGTGCAGGGGTGACAGACAGACAGCTGCTTTTTGCTATTTGTTATTGGAATGTCAAATTTTAGAGCGAAACTTAGATCCTAAGTATTCTCATACATGTTTTTTTTTTTTTTTTTTTTAATGAGCGTTCCCTTTGTGTTCAGCCCTCTCCACAGCCAGCAACATTATTTTCTCCAATGGAGATCTGGACCCATGGGCAAACGGCGGGGTAAGAGTTTAGACCACGTGATTACACTTCAGTGAACTGTGTGGTCACTGCTTTCAGTCTGAGTTAATCAACTTTCTGCTGTTCAGGTGCGCAGGTCCTTGAGCTCATCACTAATAGCTGTCAACATTTCTGGAGGAGCCCATCATCTGGATCTGAGGTACAGCAAGCTGTTTGCCCCTGGACGCATCCTGGACTTGTTTTTTTTAACTCCCAAAATGGAATCTGAAATTTCTGTTGTTTTATGCAGAGGGACTAATGATGCTGATCCAGTGTCCGTAATCAGTGCCAGGAAGACAGAAGCAGACCTCATCGCACAGTGGGTGAAGATGGAGAGGACCAGATTAAGACAAGTCGATTTAAAGCACAGGCTCTGAGTTTGTTTCAGGACTTGAATTAAGTAAAGCCAGTTATTTCCTGTCAAATCATAAGTAACTTCTGAAACTGCTGTACCAGAATTCAGCTTCGCTACAGAGTTGTTGTAGTTGTCCCACAATGCAATGCACCGCAGGAATGGAGGAGCTGCTCACATCTGATAAAAATGCAAACTAATCATGGACAGTGGTGAGACACTTCCAGGAAAATCTTAGAATAAAAAGGTTTTTCATTGCTCTTTAGCATGTTGCAATAGCATTACAAAGTTGCAGTTGAGCTGAAAACAGAGAGAAATGCCAAGAATTATTTTCTGAAGTCTAAGTCTGATGTATTCAAACAGCTTGTTTTGTCCAAAACAACAGATATTTGCATTAAATCATGGAAGACTAAGAAAACCAATATATATTCACAGTTGGGAAGCCACTTAAAGGCCCAGTGTGCAGGACTGAGTGGCATCCAGCGGTGAAACTGCAGTTTGCAGCCATCTGAACGCCGCTCGCCTCACCCTCCCCTTCCAAGTGTGCAGGAGAAACTACGAGAAGGCCCTTTCTTTAGCCAGTGATTGGTTTGTCCCTTCTGGGCTACTGTAGAAACATGGCGGTGCAACATGGTGACCTCCGTGGAAGGGGACCCGCTCCCTCTGTAGATAGAAACTGCTTATTCTAAGTTGATGAAAACGATTCTTATTATCAGGTGATTATACACTAATGAAAACACACTTATTAATATTATATTCCATTTCTGCCAACAGCTCCTTCTAAATGTTTCACACTGGACCTTTAATCTTCTAATTGATTCATTTCAGCTCTGCAGTGTGTACTTTTAGTATTAGTACGGTGTAGATTTGAGTCAAAGACGCATCCATGTCAAAACAAACAAGACCATGCCAAATCTGCATGGTGTAGGAACACACAGAACAGCGGGAGGGGTCCAGAACTAATTTGACTAAAAATAACAGACTAATATAGGGGCTGCATGTGACTGGAGTATTATTTCAGGAGTAAAGCTGAAAATTGCATCTGTTGACAACATGACAGATGTGAAAATTGCGGCGGTTGTAGCACCACTATTTTCGCTTCTTACAGATCACTTCGTTCACTCCATCCTCTCCACTACGTGGCCGTGTCGCGCTGCTAGCTTTCGCACCGTGCGCCGTGATTTACCACCTCGCATTGACAACGAAACGGAGGCTGTGGCTCCACTGACCTCGCTGTGTTCTGTGTGTTTCCATCCAAGAACATAATAAAAAAAAAAAAAACATTTCAATGTACCACCATGACTAGATCACTGCAGACATGCTGTGTTTCATGAGTCAGTCATACACACATGTTCTGTTTCTGTTTAATAAAATCTCTTTAATTTTTTATTTTTTATAAAAGTAAAGCTGTTCCAGCCTTTATTATACACCAGGTGACAATAATACATTTATGCTCGAGAAAGTTTGAAATAAATAAAAAGCAGCACACTTCAGACTGACGTAGGACATAAGATAAAAGCTAAAAAGGTTCATAAAAAGGACTGAAAAATGTTATTTACAGAATTTCTAACTTCTACTTTTCAAAAAATGCCAAGTCTCCAGTAGAGCATCTGGTCCGTCAAAACCTCAACACAGTAGAGTTGAAGATACAACACAGACCTACAAGCGCCACTGGAAAACAGTTAAGGCGGTATGAAAAATGCGATTTGAAAGAAGTGATTTCTAAATTTTACTTTGAGTTGTAATTCATTACACAAAGTATGGACACAAATATATTGCTTAATTTTTCTGGTCAACTTCATTTCATTTGTAAATATATATACACATCCATTCCATCCGGCAACACATTCCAAAAGAAAAGTTGGGACGGGAGCAATGTAGGGTTAGTGGTTAGCGGAATTAAGTATGATTTGGTACAAAAGCAGCATCCAGGAGAAGGTCTAGTCCTTATGGAGCAAAGATGGGCAGAGGGTCGCCAGTTTGCCAACAAATACGTGAGCAAATTACTGAAATGTTTAAAAACAATGTTCCTCAAAGACAGATAGGAAGTGATTTGGATATTTCACCATCTACAGCGCATAACGTAAAAGATTCAAGGAATCTGGAGGAATTTCAGTGTGTAAAGGGCAGGGTGCGGGCTTAGGCTGAATAACCGTGAGCTCTGATGCCACTGCATCAAGAACTGTTATTCAGCTATGAGCAATATGACCACATGTGCTCAGGATTACTTTGGCTTTTGTGGATAGAACTACATATTGTAGTGCTGCACCAAGGAACACTGGGCCACGTGGAAGCCTTATGTTAACCGTGTCCAGACGTTCCATCGACATCTCTGGGCTAGGATTAGGCCTGCACGATAAATCGTTATAAAATCGCGATCTCGATTCACCCTGTTCACGATTTTCATGTTAAAGGACTTCGATTTAAAAAAATAAAAATAAAAATGTGGCCTTTATTTTAAAAGGACAGCTCTCACAAAGTTCAGGGCTTCACCCTCAGCCAATGAAAAAGCACCTCTTAGTCACGTGTTTCACTCGTCGAGCTAGCGCTGTAGTTCGGAAATAAACAAATGGATATATTGATGAAATCTTGTAGACTTGTGGCGATGTGCAGTGTTCTACGTGCCAAAACAAATACTTTTGGTACTGCCATTTTTTTAATTTTTTTTTTTAAATGGTTCATATGTGTAATAAACATTGCGCTTCATGAGAAAAACATCGTTGCAGAGAATCATGATATCAATTCTAAGCTAAAAAATCGTGATTCACATTTTTCCCAGAATCGTGCAGGCCTAGCTAGGATGCATCTAGGATCTGTATTTCAGGTCTTTTGGTGGGAAAATGGACACCGTGTGCTCCAGAAAGCTCGGGTCTGTCATGCAAAGGTAATGTACACTTCTGTGGTGGCACCATTAAGGCCAAAATGTACATTGGAGCAACATATGTTGCCTTCAAGACGACATCTTTTCCAGGCACACCCATGCATCTTTCAACAAGAGAATGCAAAACCACAGTACGCAGGCATGGCTGCGGGTGCTGGACTGGACTGCCTGCAGTACCGGTCTGTCGCCAATAGAAAATGTGTAGCGCATTTTGAAACGTGGAATGCAACGACGAAGACCCAGTACTGTTGCGCACCGTAAGACTCGTTTGCAAGAAGAATGGGACAAAATTACACCCAAAGCGCTGTGCCACTTGGTGTCTTCAGTCCCTCAACATTACAAAGTGGTAAACCCTTTACTGTCCCAACTTTTTTTTTTAAATAGGATACAAGAACCAAAATTGAAGTGTTTATTTGGGAAAAAAAAAAGAAAATAACAGTTCGCATGTCATTTCATCAGTATCTGCAAATGCTTAAAGACCAGACGGTTTTAACACGTTTGTCTGACAGTATGTGACCTGGAAAGTTCAGTACCCATAATTCATTAGGAGCCCTGTAAATCGTCCCACCCCTAACTATACCGGCTGTTTCAAGATGAAGCGCCAGGCATTTCACTCTTCCAATATGTGATGAGTTAAGTTTGTAAACCCTGCATTACAGCTGTATTTGCACTTTATACGATGGTTTAAATGACACCTTCTGGTGGCGCGACTGTAAATCAACTTCTGATGACAACAGACCAATGTGCACTGATCATGAACATGAAGACTTGTCAAATCTGGCTGTAAATCGTGAAGTCTCTGCGTGCAGCCTCCTGCAACTCAAAGAGTGGTTAATCAGTCATCAATGACTTAAGTCAAGCAATACTAGCATCAGCCTTCAAAACCCACACTGGTGAAATCGAAAAAATTGTTTTTTTTCCTGAAAGTGGTGGCTTTGGAGGATTTTCATGGTTACAACCCCAAACATAATCAAACACCAGGATTGCTAAGACTTTCAGCATATCTTTGGCTCAGGAGTTATGCTGAAACACACCCAGGGAGGGAACACACATAGCCCTTGTAGGCATCATTTAAATACGCACACTGGTAGAGATTAGCATTATGTAAACCTAGTTATTGCTTTGAGGGACTTATTTTATTGTTTTCCTATAAAAAGTCACATGTGCAGTGATCGGAATGACCGTGTAGCAAATGTATGCACGTGTAAAAAAATAGCTGGAATGGATGGAAATGGGCATTAACAGACAGTTAACAGTTGTCTTTTGAATGTTGTCTGAAGCAACATTAAAAAGGCACACGTGAGACAACACCAAGGAAAATTGACACAGAATGTACAACATGAGTTTGGTCTCGTACACACATTCGATGTTTACAGGAATGACGCCACGCTGCTCTGCTACTTCAAAAACTAAACAAAATGCACAAGGAGAACTCGCTGTAGCTGCAACGATACAGCACAAATCAATATATTATACTACATTTATATTTAAAATCTCACAATTCATTTCTCTCACTTGAAAGAGAAACAAACGCACGCTACACTTTACCAAAGAAAATGGCAAAAGAAGAAAGCAACGGAACATTCAGCTGCTCAGCTGATGCTGAGAACCCATTGCTGTCCTCATAAAACAAAAAGTAAATCTGCTGCTTGGCCACAGCTGGAATCAGACCAAGGTCATCTGAGTTGCGAGTAGTGACTGCTGCTGCATTCATGTCATAAGGGAATAAACTGAGGAAAAGTTGGAAGGAGCAACAACTTTTAAATTTGTCCTAAGATTCTTCTGTAGGATAGTAAGAGTTCATCGGTAACGTGTCACTCCCCACATCACGGATCGGAGTTTATCACCAAGCCATGACAAGTTCACAATGCGCAACATGAGCAACATGTTCTCTGGCCAATCATTTCCTTCAAAGCACATGTTGCGTTCAGGAACAGAGTAGCTCTGCCTAGCGAGTGTAAAATGGAGAAATTGATTCCAGCCAGTAAGGCAACACTTTCATTTTACAGCCAGAAAGAATTAATGACAGGACAAAGATTGAACTATGCATTTCTACATTTTGAATTGAAGCTAAGTGAAAAGAAAGGCAGGAGCGAAGCAGAATGAATACATAATGATATGGTTGAAAAAAATCCATCTGGGGAACTTCATATGGAACCATGAGTACTTTCACTTTGAATACATTTAGCTGATCATGCTTCTGTACTTTTACTTAAGTAAAGGATCTGAATGGAATGATCCAGCACTGATGAACAGTAGGACAAGAAACATTTATCATAGGGTTGGGTGATAGGATAAATATACCCATATCAGTAGATATCGGCACTTGTCAGTTAAATGTTTGTAGCTCCAGCCTCTTTCACTACATGACTGGTCAGTGCCATCCATTAATCATGTTACGGTGGGAACACTTTCCAACCAATGTTTCCTCCACTGAGGTGACGGAGTAGGATTGTCATGTAAAAGAGTCACAGTTCCTGTATGACATGAATGTAGCAATGGGACAGCAAACACAAGGACTGAGGACACGCTCATGCCCGGCTTTTTCCCCTGTATTCCCATTTTAGAATAGAACCCTTGAAGACTATATTACACACAGTGTGATGGGTAATTAGCTTGTTCCCGTATCCCTGCAGGGGTCGCACCCACGTACCAACGTGTCAGCAGAGCGGTCAGGCTGGAGGTTGGTTTCAGTTCAGACAGCTGACGGTCGCTGTCAGGGGACGTTGTGCTACGAACGCAGCCGGCCAAGAGTGGAAAGTTGTTGAGTTGGAAACTTTTTCTGACCTAAAAATGGTCATTTTTGCTGGAAATACAAAGTGCAAACCTGTAGCCAAAATATAAGCTATGAGCAGCTTTAAACTCAAAATATCAGTATCAGTTTTTAAACAACCCAACACTCCTCCTCATCCCCTTAACGTGATTAAGACATCTTCAATTCAAGTCGCGGTCAGGTTTTTCAAATGCCAACGGACAGTCAGGAGGACAGAAATAAATGAACCAGGCTCCGCTCATTTCTCCATGCCGATAACCGCAAAGCAATCCCATCAGTAAAAAGGCTTTTTCCATCTGTGGTCTGTGTTCAGTCACTGAAACAGAAGACGAAGGATTTCTCTTGGTATTAGACCAACCCTGAGATGTTTGCTGTGTTTATACATGAGGTTTTATCTGCCGTTTGAATTCCTGTGTGCGCGTGTGTGTGTGTGTGTGTCACACAGCGGAAGGCCATATAGGCAGGGGATGAGCTTCAGTGTTGAAGACATACTGGTCTAGGCTGATGAGGTTGGGGTCGTCTGAGAATAGCAGGTACAGATACTTCAGGGTCTCTCCCAGGAAGAAGCTCTCCATCTTGTCTCGGGGGCTCGGGTAGTCCGGGTCTCGCACATTATTGATGGAGGTGTAGCCACCGGAGGAAACCTGAGGGGAAATGCACAGGGATTTGTCCACATTCACACAAGCCACTCAATATATTTTAGAGATTAGAGATTAACTAAACCTATTCCTAATTACCATTTAGGGTTGCAAAACTGTAGCGTTTACTAACACTGAAAATGTATTGCATCGCTGGCCTTTAGTCCTGTGGCGCTACATGGACATATACAGCTCTATAAATATTTGGCTCTGCGCACCACCACAATGGATTTGAAATAAAACAATTCTGCTTTCAGTGCACACCTCCAGCTGTAATGTAAGGGCTTTGAACGCAATATTGGGTGAACCGTGCTGGAGTTCCAACTAGGGATTGACCGATATATCGGCCGGCCGATATTTGCGCTTTTAACGTGTAGGCTCGCCGATATTTTTTTCCTGGCATTGTTTACAGACAGGCGTCCACACGGGCAGCTCTCTGCTGCTGGAGATGCGCTGCAGTGCATGTGCAGACCATGCACTGCCGGTGACTGAAACTGTTTTTACTTTTGGTTAAATATTGTTTCTCTGCTTGTTCTTACTTGTTCTACCTCACCTGTTTTTACTATTTGTTAAATATAGTTTTTTTAGCTCAATAAATGTTCCTTTTTTAACTTCTAACATTGGTTATTGTAATCATTGTGTTATTTTTATGATTTACATTGAGGGAGCAAAAGCAGTATTGGCAGAAAATCGGCAGCCCGTATCGGTCATCGGCTAAGGCTGATGGGAAAAAAATAAAATAAAAAATCGGCATCGGCACTAAAAAATCCATATCGGTCTAACACTAGTTCCAACCAACCATTTTCATACAGAGACCTCACATTTTACAGGGACCAAAAGTAACAGGACAAAATAATGATCTATTAAATAAAGTCATCATATTGAACACGTAGTTGCAAATCCTTTGCAGTCTATGAGCTATAGACATGGGTCTACCACACCCTGGGGATGGTCTGCCAGGCCTCGACTGCAGCTGTCTTTAGTTCGTGCTGGTTTCGGTGGCTTTTTGCCTTCAGTGCGTGAAATGCACGCTCTATTTATTCAAGTGATTCAAGAACATTCCACTTTTTGGTCGCTTTGGCAGTATGTTTTGGGTAATTGTCCTGGCGCAGGGAGAAGTGAGGCACTGGGATGACCCTGAGCAGACAGGATTGCTCTGTACACCTCAGAAGTCCTACTGCTGCTTTTGCCCTAATTAAAGACTACAATGCCAGGGTGCGTTTGCTTACGCCGGTGAAATGTAAGGAACTAAAGTTGTTTTATCTGGGGGGTTAATCAGCTCTGTGTTTTCACTATCAAATACAAAACGTCAAACAGGCATCTGTAGAACATGACATTAGTTTATTACAATACAACTGAGAACATGAATGGCACAACTACTGATAAAAGCTAATTATTTAAATTAGGAAGTAAAATAATGAAAATAAAATATAAAAAAGGATAACGTGTCTTATAAAAGGCAGTACTTAAAAAACAATTCTAGGGAGTCAAGTAGTTTTAATGAATTCTTACTATTAATATGTATTTGTTTTTAAATGCTTTAAAATAGATCTACATCTGTCTAAATAACGTTTTGCCAGCAGAATCAAACTGTTCACACGATATGTAATACACCAGTAGTTGTGCCATTCATGTTCTCAGCATCTGTAGAACACAACATTAGTTCATTACAATACAACTGTTTGAACTTTTGTATTCAATAAAGTCGGGGAAAAAGTTGATTATCCTCATCCACCGCAGTAGTCTTTGTATTAGAATGATCGATTACTGAAATAATCGAAAGCTGCGGCCCTAATTCCCACCCACCATATTTCAAGGTTCTATGTAGGAATGCTCTATAATATCTATTGCATTAACACAAACACAATTTGTAGTGGTGCCACTATCCTTACTAAAATATCTAAAAAACAACCATCTCTGAGTCTCTTAGCTTCAGAAAGGGTACCTCTGTGGACAGACCACTTTACACAAATTGAACTGATCAAAGTACACTGAACATGGCTTTCCTAATCACAGACACAGAAAGGCAACAGAGATGACGACACTTTTAAACTCCAACAACAAAATGATCCGTCACTAGAAAATTCCAGTCGCAGAGGATAACAACAGTTCCATTACTGTAAGCAGGTCACAGTGTATGGAAGGTTTCATGTCCAGATCCATCAACTAGATCTGGACATATGACATATCTGAGAGACTCAATGGAGTCATCCGATCCACACAGATCAGTGTAGACAGCCTTCGTTTTCCTGACCTTGGTGTACTTGTTAAAGTTTTGGAGAATCTCCCAGCCCCAGTCCTGGTACTTGTGGTCCTTGGTGAGCCTGTACAGGTAGAAGAGACTCTCCACAGTTTCTGGTCGCAGGAGGTTGTGTCTGTCTGCAAGCTAACTCAGAGAATACAAAGGAGACACAAAGAGCAAATGGAGTTTAACCACCTTCTTGATTTAGACGCTCCTCCTAAGTCCTTAACAGCCTCAAACAATTCTGTACAGTATATGATCAGTGGGAATTTTGGGTCACATTTACTCTTTTCCCTAGACATTGAGGCAACGCCCTTATAAAGAATGACACAAAATAAGTTTGTAGGTACAAGATTATACATTTTTAAAAAGGACACTACTGCACGATTAGGAGCGGACACTCTCTGTAGCCACTCTTGCAGCACTGTCTCTACTTACCTTTACGTCAATGTCTCTGGTGCTGCCCTGATGCATGTTGAAGTGGACAATCTCTGGACTGAGACCCGTCTCCATCTGGACGTACATCTGGTAGCAGGTCTCCATTAGCTGTTTGGCCAGATCCATGTGATCAGCCGGCAGACCATTGTAAGCACCGAGGGCCAGAGTGCCCGGCAGGAAACACACTAGGTGGTCCTGAAAAAACAACAACAGACAGCTGAGGTAACAGATACATTCGATACATTCCACCAACGCACAGATTTTCAGTCTGACAAGAAGCACACTCCATCCATCCATCCATCCATTTTCTACCGCTTATCCGGGGCCGGGTCGCGGGGGCAGCAGTCTAAGCAGAGACACCCAGACTTCCCTCTCCTCAGACACTTCCTCCAGCTCTTCCGGGGGAATACCGAGGCGTTCCCAGGCCAGCCGAGAGACATAGTCCCTCCAGCGTGTCCTAGGTCTTCCCCGGGGCCTCCTCCCGGTTGGACATGCCCGGAGGCGTCCAGGAGCCTTGCAGCTCAGCTCCTTCTTTACCACGACAGACCGGTACATCGACGGCATCACTGCAGAGGATGCACCGATCCTGCCTGTCGATCACCCGCTCCGTCCTTCCCTTACTCGTGAACAAGACCCCAAGATACTTAAACTCCTCCACTTGAGGCAGGAGCTCTCCACCAACCTGAAGGGGACAAGCCACCCTTTTCCGGCTGAGAACCATGCTCTCGGACTTGGAGGTGCTGATTCTCATCCCCGCCGCTTCACACTCGGCTGCAAACCGTCCCAGTGCACTCTGAAGACCCTGATTTGATGAAGCCAACAGGACATCATCATCTGCAAAAAGCAGAGACGAAATCCTGTGGTCCCCAAACCGGACTCCCTCCGGCCCCCGGCTGCGCCAAGAAATCCTGTCCTTATAAATAATGAACAGGACCGCCCCAGGGCAGCCATGCCGGAGTCCAACATGCACCGGGAACAGATCTGACTTACTGCCGGCAATGCGAACCAAACTCCTGACAGCCCTTAGCAGAGGGCCCCGGACCCCATACTCCCAGAGCACCCCCCACAGGTCGCCGCGAGGGACACAGTCGGATGCCTTCTCCAGATCCACAAAGCACATGTGGACTGGTTGGGCAAACTCCCATGAACCCTCCAGCAACCTGGCGAGGGTATAGAGATGGTCCAGTGTTCCACAACCGGGACGAAAACCGCATTGTTCCTTCTGAATCCGAGGTTCGACTATCGGCCGAATTCTCCTCTCCAGTACCCTGGCATAGACTTTTCCAGGGAGGCTGAGGAGTGTGATCCCCCTATAGTTGGAACACACCCTCCGGTCCCCCTTTTTAAACAGAGGGACCACCACCCCAGTCTGCCAGTCCAGAGGCAAGTTAGTGTGATTAACTTAAACATGAAACACAAAACCCACAGATATCTTTAAAAAGGATACTTATGTCAAGTAAATTTCTGGTTGATTCTTTTGTTTTTTTTAGATGTCTGTCTTTTTTCTGACCACTTCTTATCACCATTCCTTTTTGCCGTTATTTGTTAAAGAGAAGTAGACGTAGCAACACATTTCTATTATTAAAAACATTTTAAAAAATCTCAGCAATGAACAGATTTTGATTAAACCAAATTATAAAACTATAAAATTATACACATATAACACTGATTAGGATGCCAAAACTACTGAAACATTTAAGAATTTAAATATCTTGCAGTGTAATTACAGAACATATGTAGTAACCTTAAAAAGGGTGATATTATTGCTTTGGTGCTTTTGGAGCACACTCTACAACAGTAAATACAGAGACTACACATTTGGTGAAAGGTAAACTATGATTAGAGTCGGGTTACTAGGCAACCAGCAAAATCCTGCCAGGGTGGGTGTTTCTGTAAATGGTAAATGAACTGTACTTGTATAACGCCTTCCTACACATCACATTCACCCCATTCACACACATTCATACACTGATGGCACAGCCCTCGAGAGGAAAATGGGGTTCAGTATCTTGCTCAAAAACACTTCAACATGTGGGCCGACCTTCCGAATGGTGGGTGACCTGCTCCGCCACAAAGCCACAGCCGCCCTGTACTAGGGTTGAGACGATGTATCGATATAATCTATGGAAATACTTCGATTTGCATATCGTGTGTCAGCGCGCTGTGCTGGCAAAGAAAGTCAACAGTGCAGACACATACGGGGAGAGAGAAACTGAAAGAGGTTGGGGGGGGCAGAGACCAGAGGTAGGTGTGTGCATGTGTGTGTGGGAAATAGAACTGAAGGGAAAAGCAGTTTGTGAGTGAACACTAAAATAAGGTGGTGAGTTAAGTAGAATTAAAATGGTAATGTGAATTCTTCTGTGCTTTTGTGCTTAGTGTCTTGAGTGCATTATCATTGCCACGACAGTAACATAAGAAATAACCTACTAGAAATGAGTAATATATTAATTTATTCATTCGAATATTAGAATATTTTCAATTGACTAACATTTTTTGATGCAGAATAATGCCCTGCAGTACATACTTTGTTTCTTGTTACATTTTTAGATTTTTAAGACAATATGATTGACTAAAATATTTACATAGACAAGTTTGTCATAATTATTTTAGGTAAATTAATTAAGTAATAAAAAAATAAATATATATCGATAGTCATCAGATTAATCGACGAAATAATCGTTACATTAAATCACTAAAAAAAAATCGTGCAAAAACCGAAATGTTCATTCTTTGCTTATTTATACTTCAGTGTAAACTCTAGAGATAGATAGAGAGAGGACTCCGAGTGAGGTGGAACTCGGCTGAGGGAATATGCAGGTGGTTGGGATCCCTAATGCTTCTCCTATCCTTAAGCTTGCATCACCTGGTGTAAATATTCTTTAGGCAGGGTAGAACACCGTGTACAACCGAAAGAACCACTCTTTACAGGGCTTTGCAGTCCTGTTCGGTGCTGTTTCCATACCAGGCAGTGATGTTCCCCATCAGGACGCTCTTGATGGTGTAGCAGTAGAAATTCCTCAGCACTTGAGGGGTTACCCGGAATTTCCTTAGGCATTTGAAGTGAAACAGTCTCTGCCTTGCCTTTCTCATGACTGAGTCAGTATGCAGCGCCCAGGTCAGGCCCTCTGTGATGTGGACACCAAGGTACTTGAAGCTGTCCCCCCCCCCCCACCGGGAAAGAAATTAAGGCGGGTGTAGTTCCTTCCCTGCTTCTTCCCAACGTCCACTATCAGCTTCTTAGTCTTGCTGATGTTCAGGAGTAGGTAGACACCAGAGGGTCAGGTCCTCTACTTCCTTCAGGTAGGCTTTTTCATTATCTGTGATCAGGCCACCACAGCCTCAGCAAACTTGATAATAGTTTCAGAAGTCGAAAGTGGCTACACAGTCTTGTGTGTGCAGCAAGTGCAACAAGGGGCTAAAACGCAGCCCTGGGGTGCTCCAATGTTAAGGATGAGGGTGGAAGAGTGTGTCCGCCCACCCTCACCACCTGGGGTCTTCCCATCAGGAAGTCAAAGCTCCACATGCACAGTGAGGTGTTTAATCCCAGGTCCTTGAGCTCTGTGACAAGCCTGGAGGGAACTATGGTGTTGCACGCTGAACTGTAGTCAATGAACAGCAATCTCACATAGCTCCCTTTCTCGTCCAGGTGAGAAAGGGTGGTGTGAAGCACGTGTTCTATAGCTTCTTCCGTTGATCGGATGGGATGGTAGGCAAACCGTTGTGGGTCCAGAGTGCTCGGTAGTGGGGAGCAGATGTAATCCTTGCCACTGGGCGGTAGTCATTCAGACAGGCTGTTCATGTTTTCTTGGGTACAGGAATGATGGTGGACTTCTTGAAGTACGTGGGAATGATGGACTGAGCCAGGGACAGGTTGAATATCATTTTGAACAGCGGTGCTTGCCAGCACATAGTTTGAGTACCTGCCCACTGATACCGTTTGGTCCTGCTGCTTTCTTAGTGTTCACACTTAAAATCCCTCCGGACATCATGCTCAGAAAGGGTAATACGTTTGAAAGGTGCACCCACCCATCCATTAACCATCTGTGTTTGCTTGTTGACTGCTGATGGCCTCAAAGTGAGCATAAAAGTTGTTTAGCTCACTTGCTAGAGAAAGATCAGCATGTATCAAGGAGGAGGGGTGGGTGGAGTTATAATCTGCCATAGTTCTTAGGCCTTGCCACATGTTTCTGGGATTGCCTTCCTGGAATTGTAATTCCACTTTCATGCTGTAATCCCTTTTTGGCTCCTTTACTGCTCTTCTTACATTGTAGGCTGTTGGTTTATAATTGTTCATGTTTCCAGACTGCAGCCCTAAGTTGTAGGCTGTAGTGCGTGTGTTTATGGCATCCCAGAAGGTTCTGGTAATCCATGGTTTCTGGTTGTGGAATAATGAAACTGTGGTTGCTTCTGTTGTTTTACAAATAAATACACCAAGACTCAAGTGAATCTATTGAGGTCATCAGTGACGTCGACGACGGTGTCCTGGAACATGCTCCAGACTGTGTCATGCAATGCAGACTGTAGGGCAGCCTCTTAATTGCCTGACCATTACCTGACCTCTCGTGTCACTGGGGCCATGTGTCGTGGTTTGTTGTAGACCAGTGTGATAATGAACGATGTGAATTCTCTTGGTAGAAAGTCCGGTCCGCATTTCATTGAAAATAACTCCAGATCAGGTGAGCAGGAACAGGATAGCATTTTAATATTTCGACTGTCACGACAATCCTTATTCATCATAAAGCACACGCCTCCTCCTCTTTTCTTGCCAGAGTCCTCTGTTCTGTCAGAAAGAGAGTCAACGGCGTGGTCATTTCAGTGAAACAAAAAGGACATTACAGTTCCCGATATCCCTGAAACTGATGCGGGCACAGAGGCTGTCCAGTTTATTATCCACCAGTTCACTGGCCAATAGGATCATTTGTAGAGAAGATCCATGTGGCCATGATCGCAGCCGCTGTTTAATCACTCCACGTTTACCTCGGTGTTTCCTCTGATGTTAAGATGGATGCAGAGACGGACGCAGAGTTGGTCCCGCTTCTCCATGTGGTCAGGATCATAGCTGGCGTTTATTCCCCCAATGTTTACATTTGAAAACCTCGACCAGCCACGTAGCACAGTCGGCAGGAGGAGAGCTTACAAAGCGGTGAGTTGACTATTTCCTTCCATATATTCACAAAAAGTACAACTAATGTTGGTAAAAATAAATGTAAAGACCATAAGTGGACCTAACGGAGGGGCAACTGGAAGTGATTTTTTGTAGCTTCAAACATACCAATCCGGGCACGATGTTTATCTGTGGGAGCTGTATGTGTCCGTGTAAATGTGTGTAGCCTGGCTGTACATGTATGGCCCACTCACTGGTCATGTTTTTTGTGTTGATTATTTGCTTGGTACTTTACTTGGGTGGTAGGGTGGTTATTAGGGATGAGTGAGTAACTAAATAATCTGTATTCATATCTGTACCCGGAGTGGGCGGGGCCTAAACCAGATGTAGGCGGTGCTTAAATCGGAAGTGTGCGGGACTAACTAAGTTGTTCATTTAAGCCTGAAATTGATATATGTTGATCAGAAGTTGCTAAATTTCTAGGAGAACTATTTACAGAACAGGTTTTGCATAAAAGTTGCTATATTTCCGAGTACAGATATTGACATATTTTACTCTGCTGATACTGGTACTCCTAGAAAGTACAGGTACTCGTTTCAGCCAAGTACTTGCTCAACCGCAGTGGTTAGCTGTTTAAGTGGTGATGAAGGTGGTCATTTTGACCACTTCTTGTACAAACACTGGATTTTGTTTCAACGCACGCACAGAATGGCCAGATAGTGGACCGTGATTCACTGAATTTGACAAAAAGACGTGTATTGGATTAGACTCACATACCCCAACATTAAAACCTTTCAACACCACACACCTTTCGAATTTCCTAGTCAACAGGAGGGAACATTAAAATGTATTTGCATTCGACAGGGTAACAGAAGATTCACAACTAAGATTAAACAAGTACAGACCAGAAGGAGAACCGTGAGGGTGGTTTTGAATATTACTGACCATTTTTGGGCTGAACTGTCCATGTGAGAGCTCTCCAACAAAGGTGAGGCCATTAGGTGAGGACTTCTGCAACAGGTTCTTCTTTACACCCTCTATTGCCTGCAGATAGTTCTCCAAGAGCCTAAACACACACACACACACACACACACACACACGGCGGATGATTTCTTCAGGCAATGATTTTAAAGATTATAAAGAATATTTTTTGGTGTTTCAGCTTTAATATTTGTGATAGAGAAAGACAGGAAAGGGCCTGGGTCGGATTCAAACCCGGGCCGCCGCGGTAAGGACTCAGCCTTATGGTACGCTACCATAAGGCACCCCCGTCAGGTAACGATTAACTCAGTGCCTGAAGCCTGGATATCAAATACATTCCCCTCTGAATTCAACATATTCTTAATCTAAGCCTATGAACTCAAGCAGTGCTGAGGCTCTGCAGGGGACGGCCGCTCCAGGTTACTAATCTTTCATCTAGGTCGGTCGTGATCGTTACGTCATCGACTAATCTTACAATGATGACATTGCCTGCTGTGTTTACACACGTGTTTGTTTACATAAGAATGTCACCAACAGTTTTATGGAATCACAGGAGGGCCATAAAAAACAATGTGGAAATATAAAGAGGAATAAATAAAAGAATATATAAATGTGTAACTATAAAGACAAATAAAACATAAAAGAATAATAAGCATTTTCTTTTATTTGTTAATTTTTGTCTGTATATACTTTCAAATATTTATATTTTTTGCATAAAAGTTACTTGATGTGTCACTCAACTGGATTTGTGCGGGCTTCCTGCCAAGGCTGAGTAGTCACTTCCTGCACACATGAGAATTCTGCCTTGGTGAGAGCTGGGTTTTTTAGCATGGACAACAGGAAGTAGTTGCACTGTGGACTTGCGCATGCGCAGTGTGAATGTGGTAACGGTTTGACGAAAAAGGAATGCACCTGAAAGTGTTTACTGTACATTAAACATGCTGCCCTGATGACGACAATGATGATGATATAGCATCGTAATAATAATTTCTTGTGTAAATGATTCCACTGAGAATAATGGACAGAACACATTTTGGGAGTAATATTTCGGCAAGTCCCTGCCATATCAGAGTGCTAGTGATTGATATGATATTTTAATGCCACCGTTAAATGAAAGAGTAATTGTTTGGCTGCTCTAAGCAGCAGATTAAGGCCGTTTCAGTGTTGGTGGCTAGCGTCAACAGAGAGCTATTTGAATGATTAAAACAGCTATAAAAATGCTGCACACACACAATACCACACAAGTGAGTACTATTTTTTCCCCCTCTGATTATCATAAGGCACCATAGCAGACTGTTTGGAACGATTTCTATTCAGTATTTCTGACACAGGAGAATACAGCAGTCATATTAACATAGCTAGCTAGTCAAGGTTTCCCATCTTTTACTTTTGGTCACTACCCTACATCAGGATACATCTGTCACTATCGCAGTGTATTTTCAATCCACAGCCAGTCTGGATCAGCAGTCCAGCGTGGGGCTTAGAGAGCAGTGGAGACCGGTTGAATGACCTGAGGGGGTCACCAGCACCCTGCATCACCTGCATGTCATCACTGCCCTCCACACTTTTTAAACTATGCACACAAAACATATCAAAGTAATGTTACTAATCGCAATATTATCAAAATTGCAACATCAACAAGTGCAATATCCAAATTGCAGAAACTGCAATGTTTTGATAAAAGAGGTAAAATGTGTGACCAAGATGCCCTGGCCTAAAACTCCTGTTCTTCAGATGTAAGAAAACATCATCATGACTAATAGTTTCAGTGAAAATGACCAGTCCCACTAATCGTGAATCGTACCACAATCATAATATCGCAATATGACTTTTATTACCATTTCATGCAGCCCTACTGTGACCTCTAGGATAATCACAGATTCATGAAACTTTACAATCACAAACTAGAGATGTTCAGAGGATTCATGGCTTTCTTAGGTATATTGAAAATAAAGGGGCTTTCTGTTCAATTCGTACATTGTCCAAACTGTTTGATACCATATCACAGCATGAATTTCTCTGTCTTTCTGTGTTCCTCTAGTAGGCGTGAGTAAACTGATTACGTCACCGCTGTCACGTTCTTCCACGACATGGATTTGGCAATACTGTAATTACTGTGAAAAATATTTTAGCATATTAAAATTAACGTGTTTTTCAATAAGAGGTAGAAGGCTAGGCATGTACTCATAGAACTGGAGTTAATAATAATCCAATAACTTACTATTTTCCTCGCTAACACTGACTCCGGTGTTGTGCACTACTTCAACCACCTGAGGAAGTTAAGACCCAGTGGATTATCTTTATTTTTTGTTGGAATTACTCTTATAGGTGAGTGCTAAATTAATAACCACTTGACTTCGGTCTGCTTTCTCGATGAGGGCCTGTACAAAGCAGGATTTGCCTCCAAACTGAAGCTGAAGGATGCATCGATACCGAGTTTAAACTCGGAAACGGTAAGTTTAGACATTTTTCTGTCGCTTCACGGTTTATCTTGCAGGATAGCCTGTAGTATGCTGCGGGGCTAATGTGGCTAGCGTCTGTTATCCCACAGGCTGGGGCGATGTTGGAGTAATGTTGTAACACTGAGGGACAGTCAAGAGAACTTGTGTGAACGTTACGCCAATGAAATAACAACGGTAGTAAGTTGGATGTGGACTGCTGCTTTCTGTGGAGCTTCATCCTGCGCCGCCACCGTTAGCTCAGCTGGCTTTGTTAGGCCCCTCTGCTCTCGCCGGTGTTATGTCGCCACTGGTTTCCAAACTAAGTGGTTCCCGTAAGTGTCTACTTCTTGTGTTCTCCTAACGGTAGATGGCATTCCTTTTGTGGTGCTGTGATGTAGTGCTCACAATCATATTTGCTGTAGTAGATCGAAAATCGCCAGGGCCATGTTTGCGAATGTGTGGCGAATCTTGTGACAGAGGCAGACCACAGCTGCTGCGGTCCACTGAAGTGCGTCTGTTGCTGCCGTATGTACACGGACTTTATAGGCATGTCCCGTGGTACACGGACTATTGTACTTATATAATTTACTTTGGGTTTTCTGCCAAATAAATGCTGTCGCGTTAGACTCCTTGTCTAACTCGGAGAATGAATCACATTACATTTACTACTTAACCTACATTAGGGGGAGGGCTACTGTCTTAAGGTGGTATTTTGGAGGGATTGTTGACCATTGTTATCTATTTGAGTGGTCAACATGGGTACATATTACACCAAATTTGTGTAACAAATGGTATCAACCCAAACTGCTGCAACAACTTGAGACATAATTGAGCAGAATGGCCATCATATACTTCCATCAGAATGTTCTAAGCCCTTATACACTATACAATTTCAAAATCTGAATAGACGCCCAACCAAAACACAATTTTTATTACAGATTTATGACTAGAAAAACTTGACGCATAGTGCTGAGCTGCATCTCAGATCTTCAGGTTCCCAGCTTTCAGACCACTATACTGTTGACCTGCTCTGTCCCCCTTAAAAAGACCAAAATGGGTCTATGGAGTGGAAGAGGGTCATTCAAACTCTAAAATGAAGTTTGATGGAAAACAGTGCTCAGTGTGTTTCATTATGATGCATAAGCTATCTTGAGCAAGTTTCAAGTCACTGCAAGTTGATTTTAGCTACTAAACTAAAATGAACTGAAACTAATGGGCCCCTGGAAGGAAGGAAAAACACATTTAAAAATGCCAGCTTCACCTGCATGAATTGGGAAATGGCGGTCACTAATGTAAGTTTACTGGTATGGTCCTTTAAGGTATACAATTTCAACTGGTCACATTCATTTATGTGAAAGTGAATACTGGGTCTCTTTAGTCCAACTCACTGGTTCTCCTTCTTGCCTCCCTGGATCCACTGCTTCAGCAGGTATTCATAGTAGCTGTCTGCTCTGGCTCCCAGTGTGTAGATGCCTTGATGGGTGAACTGTCCATTGTTTGTGTTGATGAACATGGGCACGAGACCATCCAGCTTGCCGTCCTGCTTGTTGACCTGTTTCATAACCTCAGCCACAGCAGCCTGGAAAATCAAGGTCAGATGAGTTGATATGGGAGGATTTTTGGGACATTTACTTACCGACTCAAAGTAAAGTAACGGGGGAAAAAAATCTTAAATTACAAGAAAGCAAATTATAAATATCCTAACCCACACTACCCCGCCAATCGATTTTACAAACTATCTTTCTGCAATATAGATTCAAGAATTTCCAGTGCCCATTAGGGGTTTCCAAAATGCATACAAAAATAATTACAATAAAAAATAATTTCTCGGGCCCTGAAATATTTAAATAGGTGTGAATATTGTAAGAACGAGTACCTGACATTTAGCTAATTGTGCTTTAGTGCATATTTTGTTCCAAACCAATTTGTTCAATTATCAACACAAAATAATACACTTGTACACTTCTAAACATGTTTCCTGTGGGAAGCCCTGCTGTACAGTGTGACCCCGCCCTACAGACCAGCAGAAAACATGCTTGAATAAATGATGTGACGGGTGATGGTGGAAAGGAGAAGCGTGTTGCTGTCTTGCTATATGTTGCTGTGTATCCTCCAGAACGACAACAGTATTCTTCTACTAGAAAAAGCCAGTCTGGACCCTCCTCTCTATTAGGGCACAGCTGCTCCCTGTATACGTCCTGGTTCAATCATGCAGTTGCAAGAATTAACACAAACGTAGCCAATCCCAGCACTATTTACATCAGCTTGCAATGTTGCCCAATCGTTGCAATATTGCTGGAAAGGTTCAAGCCAAGTTGGAAGAAATCCTGGCAGAGGCACCTCCGGGTGGGCTGTACGCTCCAATAAAAACAATTGTTAGTGTTTGTGAGGAATCATGTCCTTCTTATTTCATTAACATCTGCTACTGGTTAACCAATGTGCATGCATGGATGGGGGCGAGATCTGGAGGGTTGAGAGCAAATCCCTGTGCATATAATGGCCTTGTTATGAAGCTCCTAACTAGAAGGTGAAAAGAAGCACCTACGGAATGGATGTGTATTGCAGGAAACAGTGAGAAGGACCAGTGTCCAGGAATAAAGTGTATCAATCATTGCCCTTTTCCCAATGGAATCATCTGAAAATGTTGGAAGCCTATAGTCTGCAACTACAGGAATGCTCATTAACCAACCACAATAAGTCTTTCTACACTAAAACTGGAGATCATTTTTACTGCTTCTTATAATTACAATTACATATTATGATTATCAGTGAATTCTTTAAACAATTGCAATTTCCCCCTAACTTGCAATTTTTAAATATTACTACAATTTAATGCTTTATTTATTTTATTTATTTTCCAGAAAAGCTGCAGTAATCACATCAAAACTGGGCCACATGCTTCATGCGTTTTGTCCCTGTAACCAAATATATGACTAAACATGACTGGGTTTTGGGTGCTGCTGCAACCAGATTAAAGATGGAAGGTGACTGGGTCTTGTGTGTTTATTATTTCCCTGAGAATCTCATGCTGACACAATCAGTGTGTCTTATCAAAACTTGCTTCTAAGGGGAATCCTGGCAGCTCTGTGGGCTAAGACACATACCATGTTAACAAGGCTTCTTGGGTTCGAATGTGGCCCATCTCTTGAGACCCACGAAATTTTTAGGCTGTAGTTGACAGCTAGCCACAGTCCGATGGAAGAGATGACCATGGCTGCTGCAAGGCAACGAAAGCAGCAGCTGATATCAAACCCAGTAAGTATCAATGCATACAAGTTCATACTAGAAAACGCTAACCACCCAGTCTATAGGGTTGGGTTGGGTTCCGGTTTTGGCGGTCAGGTCTGGTGTACGAGCTCAAACCAGTTTGATTTCATGCGAACCGACTGAACCGGCATTTGTCATTATGAGACGTTCTGGCCAATTAAAGAGAGACAAGAAGCAGTTCTCAGCGATGTCGATCCTTTAATGACATTCAAAACAGGGGACAAGAACTCAGAGATGCAGATCAAACGAAGTCTCGTTTGGATCCGCTCCCGAAGTGTTTTGTCCTGCAGTCCGGCGTATTTTTGGTATCGTTTGCAAAGCGGGCGCTGTGTATTCACACTCTGTTACATACAAACGGCAGCAGCGGGACGAGGCGCTGAGCATCTGTTTTGCGCTGAGCGTTTTTTTCTGGTCGCCTACAGTTAAAATGTTCAACTTTGGGTATTAAACGCTGCACTCGTCACTGTCAATTTTTACCCAGCCGTCCAATCGCAGTGGAGGAGGGGCGGGACAAATCCCACAAAGACCAACCGTCCCATCCTACATTATAAAGAGTACGGTCTAGAGCTGCTCTATAGGAAAAGTGAGATAACTTCTGTTATGAATTGACATTATATAAATGAAATTGAAGTGAATGGAGGCTACATGTGCTCAACGACAGCAACAATGGAGGACAAATGAATCCTGCTGCTCTCTGAGTATCCATGTCTGTACCAGATGATGTCATACCACAATATCAATCTGAAAAATAAGGCTTGGAGGAGCATTTCGTTTGCCGTGGGTTCATCAGTTAAGCAGCGGTCAGCTAGAATCACTTCCGTGGATATTCCGTATCATAGCAACCAAAGGCGTCTTCAGCTGGGAAGAAAGGCTTTGGTGGACACCCGGCCTTAAAGTTACTGCATGACACTGTTCCCCCTCTGGAACTCAGTACAGTTCTAGAATGTTTCGGCGGTTCGCTGAGAACCCTGTCTTACATGAGCGTTTTCCTACTAAAGCTCCATCTCAAAAACAGAAAAAGTAGTTATAATTTAAAAAAAAACAAAAAAAAACAACTTCCTCTTGAATGTGATATCGAATATGTGGCAATAGCACTAAAACAACAAATAGCACTAAAACTGTTGTAAATAGCTATTTCCTTTAAACCAAAGCAATTTCCCTTCTCAACTCGACTGGGATTCGATTTGTCTATAAATCACTGTGACTAATATTAAAATATGAAACAAATCTAGAAACAGTAAAACAATTATGTATTAACCCCCCCCCCCCCCCCCCCCCCCCCCCACCCCCACCCACACCCCCCCCCCACACAAAAACATCCATAAAAG
>WNGW01000012.1:1330107-1391938 GCA_011952105.1 Coreoperca whiteheadi | reverse complement strand
CCCCCCCCCACCCCCCCCCCCCCACACACACACACACACACACAGTGTCAACAAAGCACAGGCTATAATCACACCCTATTTCTACTTAGGTTTCATGAAATGAATAAATAAGTAAGCCATGTGAGCCACAACACTTCTCTCCGTTTGCCTCCTGAGTCAACACTCAAGAGTCCGAAAACAGATGCTCCACTGGATAACGTCAGGCTTTCAAAATAAAAGAAAAATGGCCCACGCTTCAACACACACAGCAATGTTATAAGAACAAACTGAAATGTGGTAGTAGGTAGTGTCTTTGGCAACTTAGGAGAAAACAAACCGCAGTTTGTATGTGGAAAAGTCGCCGCGACCTGATTATGTGATGTGATTTCGAGTCAAAAATTTGAACTCACAATGTCTTAGTGGTTTTGCACCATGCACAGGGGCTCAGGATCTCTCGCACAACACAATCCTGCGGCGTTTAGTCGGCGGAGCCTTTTAAGTGGGAACCAGGTGGAAACCGGCCAAAACAAAAACAGAGCTCAACGTTACGACGTACGTTTCCGGGTTCTGGGTTATGATGACAACTTGAAAAGTATCTACAATACAAAGCTCAGGACTTTATTTCCATGTTTTGATACACTGGAAATTATTTTAAAGTCATAGGTGATCTGGGGCGCCATGAGGTCTAGAGGGTTAATACAAACTCATCACTTCTTGTAACCGTTTCAAATTAAAACCCTCCGGCGTTTCAGTGGACAGACACCCTTCATTACTTAAAGCTTTTATTGTGAAACATTTGCAGGAACGTGTTGTGGAAAACTCATCATCAACAGGCTCTCATGTTCCACTGAGTCATGTCACTTAGCGGTAAAATTGGTTATAACCGGCCGGCCCAGTCTTTGGTTTAATATCAAACTGGTTTGAAAATGTTTATGTCGGCCCAACCCTACCAGTCGACACAAGACGTTTTCCAATTTTGTACAGTCTATAGCCATGCTAGCAGCCCGGTGAGGCTCTAATGCTAATGACACACCAGAAAACAAAACTAGTGGATGGGTAAAACGATGGCGAGACAATTTAGCAACTCCTAGATCCTTACCACAATGGGAGCAAATACTTTAGCCTTAGGCTGACGCCAGAGGAAAGACTATGTTCCTTACATTAAATGAATCCCCTAAAAACTGTGCATTTCTGCCCAGCTCAGACTCTCAGCCACACTCGGCTCATTTTCCTTTGTCAGCTTCAGCTGCGATTCCTCAGCCTCAGTTGTGCTTTCCGCTTGATGTGGGACTGAGATCATTACCTCAGTGATAATTTAAGTAATAATCTTGAGGAACTGCCAAGACAGCACCTGCAGATGGGAAGGGGTATCTGTCAGTGCTGTTTAGTGTGCCATAAAGTAACAGAATGACATCAAGTTGTGTCAGCATTATTCCAAATGGAACGCTGAATGCCAAATGAAATCGTAAGCACTCGCAAAATATATATAATACTTTTTAATATTGCACAGCAAAGGATCCACATGAGGGGTTTTCATACAGACATACATGTATTTCCTTTGTTTTTAGTGTGTAAATGAATGGGGCTCTCATGCGGTTGTTGCAACAATAGTATTTCCCCTTATGACTTGAAGAAAAAATTTTTACTATTATTTCTCCTCACTATTTGTCTACTGATGACGTCATGTTGAGTGAGGTACTGTATATTTGTATTTTACATGAAGGTTCTGCACATGAGGACTTAACGATTTGGTTTTCGATGATGTTTTGATGATCTGTTATCAGCTGGTGATTTGTATCAGCTGCTTGTTAAACACACTTAAATACTTGTTTAAATGAAACGCTTTACGAGTGCTGATTTCATTTGGTGATTTTTGGGTCGGCCACCATCACACTTTTAAGACATTGTAGGTGAGCGCGCCAGTTCTTTTGTTTAAATGGAAAGCTGAGCCTGAGCGCCACTCTTAAAACTTTTAGGGCAGACCCTGAATCAGCAGGGTTTTATATCTCTTGGTCCGTTACCTGGTACCGTGGGTCCTGGGTGAGGCGGCTGAGCTCTCTGAACTCCAGCTGGATGCTTGTAACCTCGGCCACAGTGCTGTCTGAAGTCCAGCGAGGGGGGTGGGCTGTGCCTTTCCCGATGTTCACATCAGAGTAGGGGATCTTGGATGGGGTGTTGAAGGCCGGCATCAGCCTGGAGCCGATGTCTTTCTGCAGAGGAAGAACGCGGATCACACGCATTTGGTGCAATTTGAACACGCTTAATATTCAGAACTTTCCCTTATCAGCCTCATATCCCACCCTCTACACGCCCACATTCAGCCATAAATGGTCAATGCAAAGCACCACATGAATATTGTTGCATATAAATGAGACTGCTTACAGCCGAAAGGAAGACAAAAAAAAGAAAAGATGTTTTTTCTGACACAGAAGTCGAGGTGCTCGTGAGGTGGAGGTTAGAAAGCAAACTGTCTGATGGCCACAGCAGCGGGGGACTGGTTAGTAGCCTACTTGTATTTCTGGGATGGCGCGGTTCCGTCGGGTCGGTCTGTCTAATGCTGGACCCAGTTCAGCACATAGATCTAAGGGAAACTAAATCTGTGTAGGCCTATTAGGTCATCGTCATGGGCCAGCGGTTATGTTCTAATGTAGATATTCTTTTTTTTATGGCCATTTTTTGCCTTTATTTGATAGAGACAACTGAAGATGTGACATGGGAGACAGAGAGGGGAGATGACATGCAGTGAAGGGCCGCAGGTCGGAGTCGAACCCGAACCCGGGGCTGCTGCGGGTGCTCTACCGAGTGAGCTAACCGTGCCCCCTAATGTAGATATTCTTACTGAGGATAAAATGCGATGTCTTGGAAATTGTAGAGGGCCTAACTGGAAATTGCAAACTGTGCGTAATAGTCAAATAACGAAAAAAACTTACAAAAACCTTAAACCCTGTATGAGTTGTTTTCACCCAAAAATCGTTTTACAGAAAATAAACAATCTGAGAGCCAAAGAGATTGATCCACTTTCCGGACGCACATTTTTTCAAAATGTTTTGCATTATATTTTTAAATGCAGCTCTCATTCACTATTACAGTAGGCCTACTTAACACGTGTGTATAACAGAACGCTACTTTCTTTAATCTTGTTGGTGTATATACTCATTCCCACCTCAAAACTACAGTATTCGTTTTCCCATTAACTTAGAAGCAGAAATACCAGAACAGGCCCGTTTTGAACTGCACCAGTGAGAATAAATACCACAGGTGTGGTGAAAATACTGCAGATGTTCGGCACAAGTAGTTGTTGAACAGTCGAAGGACATGGAGATGGTGCTGATATCTGCATTCTTTAGTGTGCTCAAAACGTGCTGGCATAATTTCTCTGTTGAATGGACCAAAAGGTTTTGAAATGAGTGCATGTGTGTGTTGACTCACAGCTTTGTCTAGAAACAGGGAGTCTCCAGTCAGATGGTAGGTACTCAGCAGGCCTCCCAGGACGCGGATGGTGCTTTCAAACAGGTTGACGTCTACATTCTTGTTGAATGTGAGCTCTGTGGCCACCCACGCCTTCGCTTCTTCAAATTCTACAACACAACATTACAAACTTTTAAATGATAAATAATGAATAATCCATAAATTAACCAATATAATCTGAAAATATTTCATAGATTGCACTGGTTTACGATAGGATTATATGTCAGCTCAGCTCATTATGTTGAAATGTTTCATCTCTTGTTCTCAAAATCTGCACTTAAATGACTAAATATGCTACTTCTGAGTGAACTTTGAAGTTATGAGGAGGGAACAGCGTAACACAGGAGTGTATTTAGCTCTGCTGTGGAGAAACTATTAGTGCTTGGAACATCCTTAACATTTTGACCGATGCTGAAGTGGTTTATGTTGCAGGAGTGGCCTGAGAAGGTTTTATAGACCATTTGAAACATTTTGACACAAGTTTTTGCTGTGACATTGGCATACTGGATGTGAGCATTCGATACTTAAGAGATAGATGTGTGATTTAGTATTGGGTGGTTTATCTGAAAACACTTTCTTTTTAAGAGCAATGACCCAAGTCAAGAGGCAGAAGTTCAAATCTGAAAGGCACAAAGGTCAGTGTACCTTCTTTAAGCTGCAGGATCCACATGGTGTCCAGGGCATCGATGAGCGTCAAACCCAGGCCAAACCACTCGCTGAAGGACTTGGAGAGGGGCCGGAGCTCATCGTGGCCCCACGCAAAGTCTTTATAACCCTTCCATGCATGTCTGAAAGCTTCACGCACCGCCTCCTGCCAGCTAGCTCCTAGGACACACAATATCCACAGAATAACCGTTTATTATCCCAACCAAGTCTACAGAGTGATTCTGAAACAAGTGACAAATGTTTCACTTATTTTAGTTATACTTATACTCAAAAGCTGATATTACAAAGCATGGTCCCACTCAAACACAGTCAAGCCTCCTAAAAACTGTGATGCAATTGTTTAGTTTGTTAAAAGTGCTCAATTAAAACTACAAATTCATAATCAAAACAGAAAGTGATAAAATTAAAAACACAAATAAAATAAAACTGCATATACCAGATTCTTTTGATGATTTAGCCTTTTGGTTGGCAGGTAAATCCTCCTTATTTTCCCCTTCCTTGGTGCCTTCTGTGGCCTGGTCAGTGTCAATCACCGCCCCACGCCAACTGAAAGTCAGAGGATTAAAAAAAGAAAATACAAATATATAAACAAAACTAACTTTAGCTGTGATCACACTAGGGCTGAAACGATTCCTCGAGTAACTCGATTACTAAAAATCAATGCAAATAATTTGCATTGCAGCTTCATTTAATCCATATAGCGCACTGTGTTTCACATTGATTATTACATTTAGTCATTTAGCAGAGGCTTTTATCCAAAGCGACTTACATATGAGGAAGACAATGGAAGCAATATAACACCACAAAATGCATAAGTGCACCAGAAACTAGTCTGTTAAAGCCCAGCACAGGATACAAAGCTAAGGAGATGAAGGGTTTTGGGTTTTTTTCCATGAAAAACGATAGAAAGGAAGTAGGAATTTGTGACTGTCAGTTAGGTGTTGACGGAAGAGATGCGTTTTCAGGAGCTTTTTAAAAGGTAGCTACAGAATCTGCTGATCTTGTAGGTGCAGGCAGATCATTCTACCAATGTGGAAAGGATCCAGAGAAGGTGCGCCAGAGGGATTTTGTTCCTTTTTGGCATGGTACCACCAGACTTTGTTTGTAGAGCGCAGGGATCTGGCAGGAACACAGGTCTGTATTAGCAAGCAAAGATATGATTGTGCAGAACCAGTGCTGGTCTTGTAGGCCAGGAGCATCGCTTTGAACTTGATGCGGGTGACAACAGAGAGCCAGTGTAACCTAATGAAGAGAGGAGTTACGTGGACTCTCTTTGGTTCATTGCAGACTCTTGCCGCCGCGTTCTGGATCATCTGGCGAGGTTTGGTTGTGCAAGCAGGGAGTCCAGCCAGCAGCGCGTTGCAATAGTCCAGTTTGGACAGGACAAGAGCCTGGACTAGGACTTGTGTTGACTGCTCAGATAGGAAAGGTCTGATTTTCCTGATGATGTAGAGGATGAATCTACAGGACCGGTGGTGCTGGCGACATGGCTTTTGAAGTTTAGCTGATCATCAATTACCACCCCCCAGATTTCTGGCTGTGCTGGACTGTGTAATGGTCGATGAGCCTAGTTGAATGGAGAGGTGGTGGTGAATCTTTGGGTTGGCCAGGACCACAAGCAGTTCCATTTTGTAGAGGTTCAGCTGCAGGTGATGGTCCTTTGTCCACTCAGGCATGCTGAGATGCGAGCAAAGACAGTTGAATCGTCAGGTTGAAATGACAAGTGGAGCTGCGTGTCATCCGCATAGCAGTGATAGGAAAAGCCATGCTTCTGAATGACCAAGCCGAGAGATGTCATGTAGATGGAGAAGAGTAGGGGACCAAGCACTGAGCCCTGCGGTACCCCTGTATTGAGATGTTGGGACTCAAGAAACCTCGTCTCTCCAGGATACTCTAAATGACCTAATGAGAGGTACGATTTTAATCACTGCAATGCGATTCCAGAGACACCCATAGCACTGAGAGAGGACAGGAGGATGTGGCGATTAACTGTGTCAAAGGCAGCAGACAGATCCAGTCAGATAAGTACAGATGATTTGGATGTTGCCTTTGCCAGTCTCAGGGCTTCGATTATTAGTTGCACATTGCGCTCACGCAGTGTGATCAGAGATGGTTTAGAGCGTCTTTGGTGTGATTTGACAGCACGGATTACAAAGAGAACGAAGAGAGAAAATAGTGAGGTGCGCAGAGAAGAGACAGGCCAGAGAAAGTAACAGAAAGCGTCCATTTAAACTCTGAACTAGCCGATCACAGTAGCACGACGTCTATGCTTCAGCATCTCAGCAGAAAGCATCCAGTCCACATAGCGGAGCCGACACTAGGTGTATGAAGGCTATTGAAGACTGTAGGCAACCTTAATTATGGCTATATGTAATGGCTAGTTACTTAAATCAATAGGGACATCATAACATTCATTCATGTTATTATTCTGACACTCAGCTCATTTCTGGCTCCAACAAATGCCTCAAAGAAGACAGTTAAGGCTTATGTTGATGCCTGCCTGCTTATGCCTACCTATGGTAGGTTGAAACTTGGTAGTTCTGAAAGTTAAGTATATTTAACTTTTTTAAAGCAAACAGGGTTTTTTTTTGCATTTCAGAACATGTTTCCTTTAAAACCCAGGATGTAACATGGCACTACATGGGTTTAGTTTTGACAGATAAAATTATTGTATGCAATTTAAACAATAATGTATTTTTCTAAAAAGGAAACCAACTACTTGTTCATTTTAAGAGTCTTATTTTCTCTTTTGCATATTTACTATTGCTCTTTAATAAAGCAAAAGTGTTATCCGATTAATCGAAGGAATAATCGGCAGAATACTTGATTTCTAAATGAATCGATAGCTGCAGCCCTGGATCCCACTCAAAGTCTCACCTGATGACTGCCTCCACCTCCCCTTCCTTCTTGCGGTCAGCTGCCTTGTCCTTGACCACTGCACCTGAAAAGTTTCCTTTCTTCTGAAGAGGCTTCTGAAGGACAGGCGGTCCTCTCTTATTGGATAATTTCCTCTGTGCCAGACAAATAAGTAATGTTTATAACCATTTCAATCTTCATTTCATGTAAGCAAGTTGTTAAGAAAGAAAAGCCGATTGATCTGAATTAAAAAGGGAAATTTTACACACACACATTCCTAATCTGTTGATACTACATCTTCATTTAAGATATATGTCTATTTCAAGGAATATATTACCAGTGAAACCACTGTCATATTTGGTAAATTAATTAGTAATTCATTTATGACGGACTAATTCTGCTGTGAATTGCAAATGACCTCACAAATTAATGTCATTAAGTTTGGGATAGGGGAAAAGTCTAAATTATACCACAGCCATTAGGGCTGGGCATCGTTTAAAAAAATGACGATACCAGTACCCTTTGAGTGATACCAACACCAATAGAGTACTTCATTCGCTGTAATTATTTCCTGTCATATGGTGGCTGGAGAATGCCACTTTTCAAGCCCTTTGGAAGGTTTTTCAGCCAGTCTCCTTCTCATTCCCTTGGAATTTATATATTGTATCTTTTTTTTTTTTTAGATATTTAAATAAAGAAACTAAACAAAACGAAGACATAAACATTAGAGCCCAGACGATTTATTGGTCGGCCGATTCTGGCCTATCGCAGATATATCGGTATCAGCGTATTTGTTAACCGATATGTGCCGAAATAAAATTGTTTTCTGTTCAGTCTACTCACACGGCAGTGCACGGAGAAATGTGGGCGAAATAAATTGCTGCAATGAACCCACTATTTTCCCCTATCAATATAACTCAACCGTCTCTTCACTCAGGCTTATCTCTATTGTTTGCTGTGTTAGTGAGGTAGCTAGCCAGCTATAGTACGTCAGTCAGTAGCAGTTAGCATCAGAGCATCTCTTCATCGATGGAGTAGGTTAGAGAATATGTGCTTAGTAGAGAGCAGTGGTGGAATGTAACAGTACATTTAGTACTGTACTTTTATACAATTTAGAGGTACTTGGACTTCACTTGAGTATTTCCAGGGCATTTTATGCTACTTCAGCGAGGGACTGATACTGTACAGTGCTGACGTTTATTTAGCTGTTTATTTTCTTTATTCAAATGGTCAGCAGTTGACTGATATGGAACATACAGTACTGAAGATTATTTAGCAATTTATTGTGTTTTTATTTATTCTTTATTTTCTCAGCGTTCATTTCTAGAATTGATGTACATGATAAATTATTTAACAAGTCAAAGAACATTTAACTTAATAAAGCTATTTGTTTAAGAAAGCAGCTTTCTGAGTGCACAATCCACATAGAAATTTTAATTTCAGCTAAAAAAAATTCATTATATCAGCCGCCATATCGGTGAAGGTTTCCCCTCCTGTATCGGTCGGGCTCTAATAAAAATACTCTGCTTTGAATGGTAAATTGTGTATGATGTGGATTTTCCACAAAGAAAGTTCATTTACCTTAAAAGTTAAAAATCCTACATCTACTCCTTTGCCCCCTCTTACTCTTAAAAACGCGAAGCGAAAAGCGAAGGCATTTTTAAGTGGAGGGGGAATTAAGTAATAAATTTACCAAACATCAGTTACAGCTCGGAATTTAAAATACTTGAGAACATACATTTTGAAAATCTAAGAGACAAATCTCGCAAAATCTGAAAACATAAAACCAAAACTGTCTGCATGGAGAGATACTACTAGAAGTGAGGGATATAATGTGCTGTTTTTTTTAAAGTGGATGAACTAACCTTACATATATATATATAACCATACTGTAAGAATCACAGTACAACAACATGGACTAGGCCTCCATTACTGGCCAAGTACTGGCAATACTGAGCTTTTCTGGTCACTGCAGACGCGTTACAAGCTCAATTCTAGATCACAAAAGTCACTAAGTTAAGAAACTTAGACGTTAACTCTATCTGAGACTAAAACGATCCACGGTCCTGAACAGGCAGCCTTGGATCTTTCTGGTTGTGTTGTTTGTGTGACGCAGTCATCATCGTAGCGTAGGTTGCAAGCGGTTGGTGAAATCTCTTATGCAAGATGAAGATACTTGGATTTGATATAACTACTATAGTGGTCACATAATGAAAAGGAAAAAAAGACTCCCTACACATTTTCCATGCCATTTCAACAAGCAATAGGTTTTGGAATTAGCTACCGGGATAAGAGATATGTATGAATGTATGTATGTATTCGGCCGTGGCCTGGTGGCAGAACGGTTGCCTGACAATCGGAAGGTCGGCGGTTCGATCCCCCAGGCCCAGCATCCTTGAGCAAGATACTGAACCCCAAAAATGCTCCCGAAGCTGCACCTTCGGTTTGTGAATGTTCTCATATGCAAGTCGCTTTGGATAAAAGCGTCTGCTAAATGACTAAATGTAAATGTATTCTTCTGTGCAGGTGAAGTCAGCTCCAGTGTTGATACCCAACCATCTGATGCCAAAAATGAAATGGTCAATGTCACTTTCCTATCCTATGGCCTAACTCCAACTCTTATATCTAGAAAATTGTTTTCTCAATACATTTTAGTGACACCATAGTCACCTGATAGGATGCTGAATGTCACAATCTGTCAATCCAAATTTACATTGAATATATAAATCTTCCACACTTTCCAAAAATGTGAGGTGCCCCAATCTCTTCGGCTACCCTTCACAGAACAGAAGCCGATATATAGGAACCTGGGAGGGTTGTTCTGGCAGTGGAGGCCGGCCCTGTTTCACAGGTTCAGGCAGCACATGGGGGATGGCGGGCCTCAGGAGGCTGTTACGGTCTGTGTCTTGCTCTCCATCTGTAAGGCCTCAGCACACACACAAACAGATTAAGTAGGAAAGAATTACAGGAGCGCAGTAACATAGTTCAAGGCTGGCCTAAAGATTACTGAAGGTCAGGTAGAAGCCCACAGGAGCCCCTGTCAAACTGATAAACCATCACTATGCTTGCTTGTCTTAACTGTACCTTTAACAAAGCTAAAACATAGGAAGCATACCAGAGGCTCAGACTCATGGGATATCACAGGAGATGTTTGGTGTATAAGACCCCTACCTCTGATGTGTTCAGTGACAGCAGGATAGGAAGCGAGTCCACAAATAAACAGCAGGACGAGGAAGCAGAGGATGAGGCTCCGCTGCAGCCTGGACAGCTGCTTCCATTTCTGTGGGCACACAGAGGAGAGGAAGATGGAGAACAACTCCAATTCTATCCAGTTCCTGGAGAATTTCAGCGGTTTGAAATGTGCAGGCCTTTTCTGGACCAAACAATCGACCGGCAGGTCTCATCACATACATCCAAGTCACTTTGTGGTCTTGTGCTGCTACAAAGGTGTGAACAGGAGAACAATACATTTAGCGCTGCTGTGGTGTATTGATCAAGCTAAGAACGGAGTTCCTTTGTGCTTTCTAATAACAGACCTTACCCCAGGGAAGTACTATGCTCTGCTGATGCCTCATGCCACACTTCTGGTATATTACCAGAACACTTTGCTGATTTTTAAAAGTCATGCCTTATGCAATCTAAACATGACATGATCATTCACACACCACCACTGTTCTGCGAAGCCTCCTGGCAGTGTGCGTGCTTATACTGATACCGTAGCACTTTTGGTCACATAATATGCCAACATGCACACTCTGAAGAATCCAATCACCATACTGACATAGTAGCTTTGGCTCCCCATTCACACCTGACCCGGGGCATTCCTTATAAAGGCCCAGTGTGCAGGACTGAGTGGCATCCAGCGGTGAAACTGCAGTTTGCAGCCATCTGAGCGCCGCTCGCCTCACCCTCCCCTTCCTCCCCTTAGAACTTTTAGCCATGCAGCCCCTCGGCTATGGAACTTGCTCCCTCTCGATAGCCATAATATTGACAGTCTGCATACTTTTAAATCCGGTCTTAAGACCTACCTTTTTACACAGGCTTTTTTAAGATGTAGTACTTATTTTACTGTCTCTACATGTATGTGTGTTTTAAGTTGTGTACATATATAATGTATATATATATATTGTTATTGCTTCTTACGTGTAAGGTGACCTTGGGTGTTTTGAAAGGTGCCGTTAAATAAAATGCATTATTATATTTCTACTATGTTTATCTGTTTTGCACCAGTAAATTCCTTGCATGTGTAAACCTACTCAGTAATGAAGCTATATCTGAGTCTATAATATGCAAAATACGTTCCCCAATGCACTATTTTGAAATTGCCACCACAAGTACACCCAGTAATTCTGGGGAGACCCCTTTGACCTGCTTTCACAAATAGAATTATAGTTAGACGTTTTTATAAAGGTTTTTTTTTTGGAATACAAAAATCTCATAATATCTTTGGGTAGTGAGGGTATATCGATTGAACGCGACCTTAGTACAGCATGTAGGTTGTAGCAGCTTACACACAGTAATAGAACTGAAGTTATATACAGGTAACTTCTTTCTAAACACCTACTCCTGCAGCAAGGAACGCTTGACTTCACATTTGTACTGAGCTGTGTGGATCACCCACAACCCCGACATTACAAGACAGCAACAGTTGGCCAATAAAATATGACGATAAAATTGGGTAAGTAGTAGTTACTTTCAGCCTCCCGCTCCCACTCCTCCACAGCTTTTATTCAAAGGATCACAGGAATACCTCAAGTATGCAACATCTCATTTCACCTGTGTGTTTAATAGATGGCCTGACAACTAAACATGAACTTGAACTTGGAATTAAAGCCTCAACAATGATACTTGGAGAGGTGATTCTTGGCTTACAAGACCAGCAGTGGTTCTGCACCAACATATCTTTGCTTGTTCATACAGACCTATGCTCCGGCCAGATCCCTGCGCTCTGCAAACGAACGACGTCTGGTGGTACCACGCCAACAAGGAATAAAATCACTCGCTTTCATCATACTTCCACACCCAACACTACATTACACCACAGGAAAGAAGCAGACCATGCATTCTTTAGACCCACAATAACTCTCTCCGTATGTTGGCAAGTATCAGCCACTAAAGCCAGGACTGGGAAAAGTGGAACTCCTCATCAGGTCTTAGCATGTCGGGAAACCAGAGCACTGTGAAGATGAGAGGAGAAAAGCAAATGTCTTCAGAAGCAGCTCATAGACGCGGCTCACTTACCCTCCAACAGGACTGCCTCCTCCATTGCTTACTGTTACCGTCATCTCCACTTCCTTGCCTAGCGAAGCTTATAGACACATACTCCGGTCCAGGTGGTGGGTGCATGTCTGTGAGCCGGCCCTGGAGGAAGAGACACAGCGAAGAGGAGTGTGCTGTCATCACATCTACAAAAGCCACCGCCAAGTGCTAATCAACAGGCTAACTGAATTCAAGTTTACAGTGTTAACCTAAGTCACATATAAACTTAATATCGATGTACATAGCTAGCGCAGGTGATACAACTTTAACAGGAGGCACTACATACCAAATAATTTACTGTAACTACATACTAGCGGTTATCTTACCTTTCACACAAGGGCTAAGTCAAAATCCGGTGTAGCCCCGCCGTAGCGGCTGCTTCGCCTAACGTTACGCGTCACTGGCCCGACGTACGTTAACGTTTTGGCGGATTCACAGCCCAAATGTGGACCGAGGCATGGCTTGAGGCCTAACACGACCGATACCATGGGTAAATAATAGAGAACTTACGTTAATTATTACGGCGGAAACATACTTAAAAAAAACTAAACATGTTTTGCTGAGAATTTAATAGAGGGTCAAGAAAAATCGAAATTTATAACATTATACATTAATGTTACCTTGGGAAGTAACGTTATCCAGCGTTAACGTCAGATGTGCGCAACCGGTTATATCCCCACCAGGAGAGCAACAACAGTCATTGTTTCAACTGCGGTTGGCTTAATGTTAATGAAGGAGCCTCGGTGGTCTCTTCATGTTAAAAACCGTTAGTCCTCACTTACTAAATATTACACAGACGATAAAAAAAAAAAAAAATGGTAAGGTTAGGTTAAGATGTGATGCTGCTCACAGTCAACAAAACATTCGGCTGCACCCATGCTGCCTTCAGTTACTTCCTCGAAATATCGTAAATAAACCGCCAGGGCTAGAACACTTTGAGCTCGGGTGGTTTCAAAAGGAAATAACGTTAACTAAAGAGAAACCTTCTTCTGTTTTACTCATTCTGAAACTATCTGTATTTTCCCATCATTTTTGGTACATTATGGTAAATTATTACAAAATGAATTCTTTAGGTCCAGATTGTGTGTCAACATGGTGCCACTTACGAGTATCCCCGCGAATAGTAGTAGTAGTAGTTCCAAAATTAGTAACTCAAGTAGCTTCACCTCAGCTCCACGTCGTCAGATTATTCAGTAGGTGGCGCTGTGACTATGTTACATAACAGTCACAGCGCCACCTACTGGCAACAGGAAGTTACAGGACCTACACCTAATTAAAAAAAATACACCTAGCAGGTTAACCACATAAATGTGGTCAGCAAAGCCTTAAGAACTTCATGATGCTAAATAATGAAGCTTATGAGTTTTCATCAAACGCCGTTGCCATGATGGCTCATTATTCGCCATGAAACAGGAAGTTGTTGTAACCTGAGTGTACATTGTCCGATCTGCCCAAAATTTCACGTTTGACACAAGTCCTGGCCTGACACCTTCTACACGTCAGTATTTGCGTTATAGGAATAGCGCCACCTGCTGGCAACAGGAAGCAATGCCTGTGGGACAAACATCATCTGATCTACATGAAATTTGCATTGTGTGACATACAGCGACATCTGTCGGTGTGTCGAACAGGAGGTGGGAATACCTCAGCGATGATTCAACTTGATGGACCACTCCCAGTTACTTTCATGAGTCATAGCGCCACTTACTGGCAACAGGAAGCACGCCGCATGTGACAAACATCATCGATCTACATGAAATCTACGTTGTGTGATCTACACTTGATATACGGCAACATCATGTATGAGTAATGCGTGTTCTCCAGCGCCACGTAGTGGATGTAGGGAGTGATATTTATGGTGATATCAGGTGAGCATGCGATTTGTAGTCTGTCAGGAGTGTTGTCACTTACAACACTCTTCCTTTGGATCATGGTCTGTTCAGGACTATGAGGACGGAGATTCATGGGCTGTGTTTAGCTAGGTGATTTGTTACTGGTGTGTTGATCCCTTAACAAAAAGGGGGAGAAATTTGGGGTGACTAAGGGGTTTATGGGTGCAATAGAGTTTATGGTACTTGGGTCTGACAAATGTTTTTTTTACAAGGGAGGCCTGCGTTAAGGCCCTGTTTTTATGTAATTTTGGGTCACCAGGAGCCAGCTGTCTGAGGCTGTAGATGAACCTTGAAGGGAACTCCAGGCCCTCCTGTTCTGATAGTTAGACACTGAATCAGTCTCAGTCTCACAGTTGTCTCCTGATTTGTGATATGTATTGCATGTACCTCCCTCTTGCAGTATAAGAGCTGAGTGTATTTCCCTGCAAAGTAAGTATTGTATTGGCTGTGCCCATGTGTACGTTCTGCCCCAGTGCTTCTCTGCTAACAGATCTGCTTGTTATTAACCCATACTCTATATTCAAGTAAGGACAACTGAGGCTCAGTTGAGGACCATCTCTTCTGTAGTTTTTCAGTCAATCATTGCTCTTTGGCCTAAGCACCAAGCACATTTAGGAATCACCCGATGCTCGAACGGGCTGTTTGTTATGGCCAGTCCATGACTAGAACAAAATTCCATTAACAAAGCACCACATTTAGGTTCAGTTTATGAAGTGCATACCTCCCAATCTCCCCCCTCCAGTTTTCTCCATCGCGAGTGTCAAAGTCCCCCACCAGAACTATAGAGTCCCTCTGCAATATCCTTTCCCGGACACCACCCAGAGACTTCAAGAAGACCGGGTGCACCAAACTGCTATCCGGTGCAAAGGCACAAACAACAGTCATACCCCTTTTCCACCAAAATGAACCAGGTGCTGGTTCAGAGCCAGTGCTAGAGCCAGTTCGGAGTTGGTTCAAATGATGAGCCTTCTAAGAACCCGTTTGTGTTTCCACTGGCTACAGAGCCAGCACAGAGCCAGGACTCACATGACCGTATACGTCACATCTTTCCCGGTAACGCTAGCGCGGCAGCGCCGAACACAAACACCGTCAACAATCGCGGACTTTGTGTTACTATTTATGTTCGCCATAGTTTGAGACGGAGATTATGAGCGAGAGTAACGGTACGTATATAACATTTATTTTTAACAATAACGTGTCAACTTTAGTGTCTACATTTTGCTAGCCTCCTAGCATCAACGCTGCTGATAAACCATCACATTGCAGTTAAATAAAAATGTATTAAGCGTTGGTGCTATGCCAGCTGAGGTGGCTCGGGCATCTGTTCCGGATGCCTCCTGGACGCCTCCCTGGGGAGGTGTTCCGGGCATGTCCAACCGGGAGGAGGCCCCGGGGAAGACCTAGGACACGCTGGAGGGTCTATGTCTCTCGGCTGGCCTGGGAACGCTTTGGTATTCCCCCCGAAAGAGCTGGAGGAAGTGTCTGGGGAGAGGGAAGTCTGGGCATCCCTGCTGCCCCCGGGACCTGGGCCTGGATGAGCGGAAGAAGATGGATGGATGGATAAATAATACTTGATATTTAGTTGCAAATCCTTTCCTTGCAATAACTGAATCAAGCCTGCGACCCTTTGACCTAACTTTTCCAGGCTTTCACCACAGACTCTACCATCTGTTGTTTGTTTCGGGGTAAGGTTTCCCCCTTCAGTCTCCACTTCTGCAGGTGAAATGCATGCTCAATAGGGTATAAGTCTGGAGATTGTCTTGGCCAGTCTAAAACTTTCCACTTTCCCCTCCGGATGAACTCCTTTGTTGTTTTGGCAGTGTGTTTAGGGTCGTTGATCTCCCGGTCAGTTTGGATGCATTTCTCTTTTAAATTGGCAGACAAAATGTTTCTGTAGACTTCCAAGTTCATTCTGCTGCTGCCATCATGTTTTATTTCATCAATGATGATCAATGAGCCCGTCCCAGAAGCAGCTATGCAAGCCCAAGCCAAGACATTACCTCCACACAGGCACATGTGTGTTAGGCCTCTCCATCACTTTGTAAAAGGTTCATCTTTATCATTTCAAACTTTTTGGCAAATTCCAATCTGGCCTTCCTATTCTTCTTGCTGATGAGTGGTTAGCATCTTCTGATGTAGCCTCTGTAGTTTTGTTCCCATTAGTCTTCTGCCAACAGTGGATTGTGATACCTTCACTCCTGCCCTGTGGAGGTTGTGGGAGATGTCACCGTTAGCTGTTTTAGGGTTTATCTTTACAGCTCTCACAATGTCTTGGTCATCAACCGCTGATGTTTTCCATGGTCTACCGGTTCAACGTCTGCCACTCAGTACACCAGTGGTTTCTTTCTTCTTAAGGACATTTCAAATGGCTGTAGTGGTTATGGCCAATGTTTGTGCAATGGCTCGGACTCCATTGCTATCTTCTCTCAGCGTGAAAATTGCTTTCTTTTCTCCCATACACAGCTCTCTGGTTTTCATGTGGGTTGCTCCTTTTTAACCATTAATGCAGTCTGCACAAGCGAAACCCAAAGCGGACACTGAGAAGAAAACATTCAGAGCTATTTATTGTTGGAATAATGAATGTAATAGGAATCACCTGGGCAACAAGAAACACCTGTCAGTCACATTCCAGTATTTAATGCTTGAAAAATGGGTGGGTTCAAACAAAAGGTGCTATCTTCCAGGTTGTTTAAACAGATCTAGATGTAAATACCTGGAAATAAAAGCTGACATTCTGAGCTCTTGTCTCATATTCAACTTTTGAAACCCAAATGTTTTGAATACACAGCAAAAATAAAGGAATTGTAGTTTGGGGACTGCATATCAGTTGCCTGATTAGTTGTCAGCTTTAAAGCTAAGTGGTTTGGTGTCATCAGTGAGGGTTGGCAGGAGTACCTTCTGTCAAGTAGAACATCAACCTCATACGGGTAAAGTCTGGGAACACCAAAAAATGTGCAATAATTGTTTTGGTGCAGGGAACTGTCTGACAGCCTGAAAGCTATGTAAACAATAAGCACAGCATTACGATGTTACAAAGAAAACTACAAGATGTCAAGAGTTTGATCTTGGCTAAGGGCAAATTCCCAATATCTAATATTTAAAGTGTAAGAGTGGGGACATTTTAAATAAATGACTGCGCAGGAAAATGGTAACATTAGACAAGTTAGAAATCGGGTAACAATTAAATATCCAAACAGGATTTTGATCGGTCTTCTGACATGAGCCTCCACATTACCCGAGGCTTCTTAGACTGGTAAGTGTTGTCAAGAAAGGGAAATGCCACAATCAGCTCCTTCAGGCTCAGCTTGACAGTAGGAGACAGTAAAACTGCCAGTGAGCAGGTTGGGGTCATAGAGTAAGCTGCTGTAGTCCCTGACCTTAAGTTTAAGTGATTTTTCTGGAAGGGAAAGTGGTGGGTTTCCATCAACTCAAGGTTAACATACTCAAGAGTCTTCACTGAACCTACTTCCTGGAACATGGCCCCGGTTGGTAAAAATCCTTACCTGAAAATGGCGTGTACCGCCCATTCCCTTACCTATGTGGTCGGGTTTCACATTCCAAAAGCAGCAGAAGTAGTAGGGTCCATATGGTTCTCATTCATGTTCACTTAATACAGGCTAGCTGCCACTACAGCTCAATTTATTGACTCGCAAATCTCCCATTTTCTCTTTTTGCAGGCTGATTACAACAAGCACAATAGAACATACCAAACCTTTCCGTTGCAAAATAGAAAGGAAGCTGAATCCTTTTTTGGCGTAATTATGAAAAAAATATTACACGCAGCGCAATCATTGACTAGTACTAGTTTGTAAAATAGGCTTGAAAACCCTAGCCTGAAATATTGTATTTACACTGTATACCATGAGAGAAACCAATGTCATCAGCAAAATATACACGATTCGTCAGTCTGGAAATGTATTTATTCTGCTACTGGAATTGTAAAGCAAAATGGAGAGCAAGGCAAGCATTCACAACGGGACCTACACTGAAGGGCAATTACATAAGCATTCCTCTTCCATTCTTAGTCATGATTTTTTATTCTTATTTCTAGTATTAAACTTATTTTAAACACATAACCAAGTTAAAAGGCAAGCAAGCCAATAAAGTTCCCTATTAACCAGGAAAACAAATTTTTAAAAAGCCAAAACCGTAAGCAATGTGAACATGGCCATGTTTTCCACAAACCAAAGCGTTTTTATCTATTGAAAGATTATAGAAATACTTTCATATATATGAAAATGAAAAGACCGAACTACACTTAGGGCTGACAACTTCACTACTAACAAAGATCTAGCCACAGTTCTTCTGACTTTTTGTGCAATGCCTGATAGGTCCTTTTGGAGACATAAGACCACAGCATCAACATCACTTGCATTACGCACATTTTGAAAATTAATTTGGCCAAATTAATGCTTCACAATAGTAACAACACAGTCCACCTCTGAATGTAACTATACAGATGAATAAAGGCATTGACATTTATCATCATTGCTTTTCCTCCATTTTATGATCTCCACCTCCCCCCACAACTTAAAATCAAACAGAAACACAGTTCAGAGGGGACTAGCGGAAGAAGCTGAAGAAGCCACTGTCGAAAGCACATCATGTAAAAACAGCTTTATCGAGTACAGCGAGGTCGGAACCCCAACTTTAAGAAATGTACAACTAATACAGTACACAAATTGACATTGTTGTTTGTTTAATACCGACTGAGGCTGCAATTACACTGGTACATCTGCAGCCTAAAAGGAAAAACAGCAACTCTGGACCTTAGCCAGTACACAGGAGACGGCGCATACAACATGTTCATGGAGTTTTGTATCTACATTACTAGAGACACTTAGAAACTATCATAATCTTTCTTGTCCTTTTTGCCTTCACCCTCAAAGCTGTCTGTCCCGTCACTGTTGTCACGGCGACGCTTGCGGCTGTTGCGGATGTTGAAGCGAGGGTTTATCTGTGGCAGAGGGTCCATACCCAAAACTTTATGGATCTGACGGAATGCCAGCAGCCTCAAAGCAAACTGTGCAGAGAGACAGAGAAAACATTTTAAAACGGCGCCTCTTTTTGGTGTAAGACACCTTTCAGCAGCGGGTGACGTCATGTTCATGAAAGGGGATCAAACTAAACCAAGATTTGTACTTTGCACTCAAAGTTCAAAAGTTAGGGACATCAACAGGTACCAAATTATTCATTAATCTAAATCCTAAAAAAGCCTGCTCTATTGTCTCAATGTCTAATTCAAACATGTAACTTCTTACATCTATGATACATGACTGTCTCTAGGGATTCAGTCATTTCTCTTATGGTAATTGCTTCACATGGTGAACAGTTTAAAGTCGAATTTCTTCATGTCTCAATCAACTTGATAGTTTGTGAATAATTTAAGAGTTTGTACTTGGGCACTCGAAGTAATGTCCTCTCTCTGTTGATCTCCCATCGGTGTTAGGGTATCCACAGACTTCTTTTCACAAGGATCTACCAATCCTGGCCCACCTGTCCAAAGAAATCAAACATTAAGCGTTAAGTGGTGTTTCATTTCATCATGCCTTCAGTGTCCTCTAGATCAATACATTGGAGGTCTATGAGAATTAATGCCTTGGAATGTTTGAATATTCACAAAAATATCAACTGAACATACAAAACTCACGCAAATTGTGATCAAAAAGTGTGGGGAAGTGTTGCCTGATATTTTTTTAATGAAGCCTGATCACACATTTGGTAAGTTAGGGTAATGCTGTTAGACATTTATTGTCAGAGTCCCCATTTTTGTCAAGACATCTTTACGCCATTCCATCCCTATACTAAGTTTTGAAAAACCTAGAGTAATGGACTTCATAACTGACAATAAGTCACAGTTCCTTCACATTTTGCAAGCTGTAATGCAAAAAGATTTGAACGCTGTTGGACCTTCGGGTGAAGTTGTGAGTGCGGTATTGCTAAAATCTTGTATTTGCTTTTATTCTAACCATTACCTACTTTTATCAATCACAACCAAATTTCAGGTGATGACATGGACATCTACATCATATCCAGTGAATTTCATTAAATCCAGTCAGTTGTGAGCTATAAACTGTTTGAGCTTTTGATTCCCCCTTGAGGCAGAATATTCCTAGATGTCTGAGCAGGGCGGATGAAGGCTAATGAAGCTTTGGGGCTTCAAACACTGCCAGAACAGTGACATCCGGTGGCTTGTGACTCTTACAGCAGCGTTTCAAGACTGGAGCTGAAGCACCTCCACACCTCTGATTTTAATAGTTTGTGTGCCGTAAGAGTCCAAGAAGATATAATAAATCTAATAATTTTGTTCAAAATTGCTGCAATAAATGGAGACGTTCCTGTGCAGTGTGTTACAGTAAATGCGTTGTCCAAAAAGCCTAGATAGAAACTTTTTTGCGGACATGAAATATGAACATACCTTTAGGTGTAATTTAGACGTGTGTCACTGTGGGCTCATGCATTTTATACAAGTCGCAATGTGATATGAAGTTCATTAACTTGGCCTATTACTTTTATTACATTACTTGGTATTATCAGGTGGAAAAACTGTGCATCGCCGTATTTCTCAATTCTCCTCTCTTATCGCACTAAGGTGCCAGTCACCCTGCAAAACTTCACAAACTGTCAAAGTGAATGAAGCGCTTTCTGAAGCACTTTTGATGTCTGAAGCTTCAGACATCAACCACGTGGTATTTTTCATTTTGACACGTTCCAACACAATGTATTGAAACAGCGCACTTCACAGCAGCGAAACAAGCTTCAGAGCGTCTTTATCCGCCCATCTCTATTAGATTTTCAACTTTTCTCCGACAACTGTCTGATGCTCTCTCAGTAAGCGACTCCGTTGTCTCTACACCTCATGCTAATTGCTTTGAAATTATTATTGATTTCCAAAAATTCATTGGAAACATGAGGGACAATTCTTTGCCTCTTCCCCTCCTCAGTCAAACTGGCCACCTCTCCTACGACACCCTAGTTTATGTTCCATCCCACCAACAAACAGAAATGCATCTTTGGACACATCTTGCCACTTGGTTGAAAGTGCTTATTAAGATGTCCAATAACTTGTCCAAAGTAGAGAAAGATGCTTTAATAGTATTGGGTAATGACACCACAACAGTGACTCATCCTGCTGATAAGGTGGTGCTATTGTGCTTCATGTCCGACTAGGAATCTGAAGTCAGGAGTCAATGAGGGGACATCAGACCCCACTCAAATCCCAGGGTCACTTTAGACTCCTGTTTCACTTTGAGAAATTCATATCCACTTTTACTGAATTCTGCCACTTCAGAGTTGACCACCCCGAAACTCCCATCACACTCCCCGTGTGGGCAGACCAATAGTGGTAGGCAGCCTAACTGGTCAAAGTAGGCAGAGATGTTCTCACTTTATTAAGGAAAAGTACAAAAGTCAGGGGAACAATGAAGTACTTAAAATGTATCCCCTTGGGACCATGAATGGCAATCCATCCAACAGTTGATGTATATTAGTCTGGACCCAAGTAGTGGACTGACTGAGTGACCAAACCACATTGCCATCCCGTGAGTCCACAGTGGCCAAGAACCCAGGGTGGACGAGACGCTGAGGGCTCTGGATGCTATAATAATATAAACTCTTATTTATACAGTAATGTTCATAACATAAAATGTAGCTAAAAAGTTCTTCACAAGGGGAACAAATCAATCAACGTATTAATAATGATAAAACAGCCTTACGATATAAAAGCCATAAAAGCAGTATGCAAAATATAACCAAAAATTATGTAAAAATAATTAAGCACTGGTGTAATATGTCCCCTTCCTTTTTTTTTTTGTTTTTTTTTTTTAAAGTAATCCAGTATAGAGTGCATTACAGTAATCTAGACGAGATTACTCGAAACAAAGGCATGAGTCAGCTTTTTAGTCATATAGTGAGGTAAGTGGACTGATGGCTTCTTGAGCGTCTGCTCAGCTTGTTTCTCCGATAACTTAAAATCCAGACGTCCGATTGCTAAAACCCTTTATCCAGCTACAAGATGTAACTAAAAACAACCAAGAGCTAAAACGTGTATCATAAAAATGTGGCTGTAAAACGGGGAAAAAAAGAAAAGTCATGACAGAACGCCAACACATGCATACAGATGCCACATAGTGGCCACAGGAAGTGACATTCACTATGGCCATTATAGGGATGACAACTCCTCAGTGTCACCAGCAGGTTGGGCCTTTATTTACCTCAGTGACGGAGAGAACCAGACCTTTATTTATGACAGGCTTATATTAGAGACAGGCCCTATTATTATTTCCACCTGTTCGTCGGTTAATGTAAACTCATTAAGACAAGTAAACACTGAGGAAGGGTTAAGTTCAGTATAATGTCCATTTCCACTACAATTCATCAGAACAGCAAAAGGCATGTCAGCTGTTTACTTTGTGTGTTTCGCGTTTTAAACGGTAACAAGTGCCGTGAAACTTGGAGCACTTGAGACGGTCAGTTTCTCGGCACTGTTTCGACGTGAGTAAAGACACATCATGGTTGTGCGGCGTGTGTGTCAAACTCACATGGACACAAACAGAGGACAGACACACCAACGACACGCGGTAAACATTTACCCGCCAGTGTGGCCTCCCCCGAGATTTACTCACCAAATGGAAAATCTACCCGCATTTTAAATCGAGCTATTTGTGTCTCAGTAAAGGATGTCTTGAAGACAATTCCTTACAAACAGGGTATTAGATTCTAAGTCTGGTTGCTGCCAAAAGACAGGAACAGTCCGATACATTAGTGCATGTAAATACAGCGCATGTAACTGTCCCCCCTTTCACCTGACCCAGTTTTGGTCCACCAACAGAGAACTACTTTTGTTTTGTCTAAAGGACAGTAAAAGAGCCCAAAAAGTATGACACTTATTAATGCTTAGAAAAATGAAGAAACAATATCTTACCAGGGAGTAAAATCCCAGATGAAATACATTCAAAGACCCGTCTCAGTGCATCACCTGGGCTGAGGGGGGCAGAGGCGCTACTGATGGCCTTCTCAACTAGCAGCTCCATGGCCTGAACAGAGTGAACAGTGAAGATGGCTTAGATGCCTGGCAAATGCACACAGTCTGCTTGCATTATGATAGACATTAATTACAGTCATTGTTTAAAAGGTGAACTCATGGATATTTTGTGCAAAGAGGCAGTAAAATATTACCAACATATCAGAATGGGTTTGCAAATGTTTCTGATCAATGCTACTAGTGGTGTAACGGATCCAAAAAACTCACGGTTTGGATCATGGTTCATTTCAGATCAGAAATAAAAGGGGGACGAGACAATTTTTCCCCATTTGCATTTCCATTTATTACATGAAAACTTACAGCCAGGAACCTTTGGTGTCTACACACCGTTACAGTTTTGTCCACCGGCCTTCTTCCGTCATCATTATATTTTACAGGGAAGCCGATATGCTCCCGTACGTGCGATTTAAATGATGCGGGAGGCTTTTCAAGCTCCGCCACTAGCCATTGTTGACTTATTAACACGCCCTATTCACGTGAACACGACTTGTGTGTGGTTTCACTGAAACTCAGCATTAAATTAAAAAAATAACGCAATTACTTAAAAAGCAATATCAGCAGAAAAACTATATATGTCACTCTGCGATCGCTAAACAGTTTAGATTAATCCGCAAGTTTAAAAAAAAAAATAAAAAAAAAAAAAAAAAAGCGCAATTAATCGTGCATGCCGAACCGTGGGTCGTGGTCCGTACGGCTCAAAGGCGATCCGTTACACCCCTAAATGCTACCAACTTCTCTTCATTCTGCAGCTGGTGATATTCTATTATTTACAGGCAGGCCTTCCCACCATTGTATTTTGTGAGAAAGCTCAGTACAGCCAACCTCACAATGTGATTCGCAAAGAACAAAAAAGCAGGAAAATATACAGAGGTGCGGTGCGGTGGTGGTGGGCGGAGGGGTTGGGTTCTTTTTGTGATGTCATTTGACCAAAACCGGTAGTTTCTGTCGTTGAAATGCAGGTAAATTTCGTGATGTCTTTAAAAAAGGTTCCTTTTTCATTTGTATACATATTTAGGGGTACAATAGGTTGCCAAAACCTTTACAGAGGAGCCACTGAAAGCATCCTGTCTGAAACATCACAAACTGGCATGGGCTGTGCACGGCCCGGGACCGGAGGGCTCTGCCACGGGTGATTAAAAGCCCAGAGGAAACTAAAGGACAGTACCCCCCCCCCCCCCAGCCACAGCCTGGTCACCCTGCTGCCGTCTCGATAGAGATACAGAAGCAACCGCTGTTCTACCATCAGACTACACAGCAGCTTCTTCCCTCAGGCTGTGGGGCTGCTAAATTCATCCTCAGCACTCCACCAAGTAAAATAGTTCTCATTCCTGTGACTTATTTATTCACTAAACTACTGTATATAATTTTTTTGCGTATGCTAATCAAAAAGATTTGTTTAAATGGGAACTACAAAACAGAATCCCATTATACAACCCTTTGTTGTAAAATGATTGTTGTTCTAAATGTTGGACAACAATATGGAAAAGATCCCTACGGAGGCCGACCTTTTTATTAAACCACAAACAGAAAGACGACTGTGGAAACGCAAGTCAGTAAGTCATCTTACTCTTTAACAAAAAGGTCTCTCTCTGTAGGGATCCTTTCCAGTACTTTATGTACCGTAAGTCATTTAGACCCCAAAATATGTAAAAATAAAAATGACCCTTTAACAAGCAAAGATTTCACGTTTATCTCACAAATGTCAAATCTCGTCGTCAGGGGCAGCCCAAAGTCACACGCTAAGTAGAGACCTTTCATTGTTTCATTGGCATGTTTAATAAAGAACATTACTTACCCATCCTGGGAAGGGCGACCATGTAGGAACCCGCTGACAGAGGTCTCGCAGGATTCGGATGATGATCACACAGGACTGAAGTCCATTGGCTCTAGCCTTTTGATTTAATAAAGTTAGGTTTACGGCGTGACCAAGAGTAAAAAGAGATGGACCACATAAGTGAATCAGTTTTGTAATAGAGGTCCAAACACTACTGTGCATAATGGAAGCTTGAGTATGGTTTGAGGTGTGTATGAGCCATAAGAGTTTGCAATCAGCTGCCATTCCCAGTAGTCTTGTACCTCACAGTTAGTAAGGGAGTTCAAAGTTTGCAAGATGCACAAGAAATGAGGTCTTTTCTTGCCATCTTCTAAACCCTGACACCCAGGTTTAACTAGGTATCTCACAAACAGGTACTTAAAAGTACAAGAGTCCACCTGAGAGGAGAGTATAAGGACTGAAAGAGCCAAGGAAATCTGCTTTAATTTGCCTGTGCTTTTGCTCAGGTAGCAGAATCACAGGAAACTACTTAGATATTCCTTTTTCTCTCAATCCCCATTCTACAAAAATAAATAGAATAAAACAATACAAACGTTGAACATGAAAGCACTTCTTGATGGCACAACTTTGTGCAAGTTATTGTGCAGCCTTATGGAATCACTTGTATCTATAATGCAGTACTTGGAATTTTTTTTAAAGGGAATACAAGGATGCCAGTTCTTTGCTAGTATTTTTTTTCATATGGAGAGCTTCAAATGACCTTAGATTTATAATCAATACATATGGACATTAATGTTGTTGTAATAAGTGGCATCCTTGAATATTTTTTTTTTTTTGCTTCAAATAGTAATAGTTTTGCTCATTATAATAAAATGAAAACCAAATGTGTTACACACAAATAAATGAATAAACATAGGCATCTCATAAGGCTACAATAAAAAAGTAAAATGATGTTCCGAACCTGGAACCACTTAGCGTGGCGCAGAGCAGCCAGAGCGTCAAGGCATTTTTGCCTGTCCAAGACGTCCGCTGGGTCTTTCACCATACCCGAGGTTACATCTAAAAATGGATTTGAAGTGTCAAAATGGTGATGAGGAATGGGTGTTTGACCAGGTCAGCGAGGCTGGCAAAGAACAAACACATTGCCACACATACCAGTGTTTCTTTCCATGACAACCTACAGCTGGTTGCTTATTTTGTCATTTCAAAAAAGGTTACCAACATTACAAAACTGACCACACAACCCAACACATTGTCAAAGTAAGTGGATAGGTACAGATTGACAGTGTGTACACTGACTGTATCTTAAGTCATTATATTGAAGACTAATTGATGTGTTTGAAAAGCAACAATCTAGCTAAACTACATGAGTTTAGGTCAGACGTGTTTTGAAGCCATTACCATTTTATCAGGTAATTGTGTTCTAAAGCTTACCATTACCTTGGTAAGTACCATGGGAATTTGGAATTTTAGCAGATCTTTGCTCAAGCACTGGGACAGACGAGGGTTTCAATGACTAATAAATATCAGTATGAACTTGGTGCTGAGAGAAAGAAAGGGCAAACAGCTAATAAGAGTGACCTGATAAAAACATGGCATGGCAATAGTAGGTGTGGCAAAGTTTTTGGGATGTGAGAAACCTTGGTCAAAAATCCTTCCCAAGCTGTTGGGCCCTACTAAACCTCTGATGGGAGACAATGTCCTGGAAAAATTGGGTTGTTTTTTTTAAAGAAATAAAGGGATCTTTGTGCTGGACTTGTAAATATTACTATGAATATAAAAAAAAAAGGAGGGAAGCAATGGGTGCTGAAGAAGAGAAAAAAAACATGAGATCTACCAGCAAACAAAAGGGGTTAGGCTATCACTGCATGCATATCTAACATCAGAAGGTTGGAATAAGACCCCAACAATCATTATATACCAAATGCTGTCCAACCAAAGATTCCTCATAGCTTTCTTACCTGAATGTTTAACAATACTCCCCTTAGAATCATTTGAAATAATCAGATTTCAAAACAACATTATTCATGATTTATCTTCATCTTTCCAATGTCAATTACGTCAAAAGAGAAAATAGTCCATCTTTAAAGGATTTGCCCTATCTTTCCATTGTCAGTTAAATCAAAATGACAAAAACATGTCAAAGGCTTTCATTTTTGCTGAATCAGCCTAAATATGATCTCCTATTGAGATGAATTTTGAGGCTTGTGTGTGTAAAGGAACATGTCAATCAACTCAGGGGAGCACTTCAGAATAGGGGACCTCAGCATGGTGAACTCTTCACCAGTACACAAAAAGATTTGTTTCCTGTGGGAAAATAATATCCAATTTCCTCTGCCAAATCTCGATTTGCGAAAGGGTTGCAAAATTCTTTGCATTATGAATGCAACTTTATTTTTCTCCTCATCTCAAACAAAATTTCGAGAAAAGATACTGTAATGCATGTCTGCCATTGATTGTAGCTAAAATAAATGGAAACAAAATCCCCAGGAACACAGGAAACAAAATAGAATCTCACCTGGGCATAATTTAACTTAACACAATGCAAACACTGATCATGCTTTGTTCAAAGGATAAAGATAGCATTTGAGAGGTAGGAGTTACAGAGCTAAAAGCCTAAGAGCAATACTGCTGGCACTTGGCTCTTTTTTTTTTTTTATTTTACACTAGAAGTGATCTGCCCCACATAATTAGAAAGAGCATTCATTGAGAAAAATAACTAAGTTGGGAGTCTCATGGGCTTACACCTTGGTCCAGTAAAAGCAGATTATCTAATGTTTCATTGAAAAGATTGTTGTTTAACCAAAGGCAGTATTAAAAATGCAATTTTTGCAAGTCATTGAATGTGCACAACAAACCCTGAAGGAACGAGACCACAACTAAAGTTATTAAATATGGTGAGATTGCACTTCCGTGGTTACCCTGTCATTTCTTATTTCTGAAATCCAAATGAGTCATAAATAAAAGAACAAGTTGCCAGGATGATCGGATTTAAAGCCCAACAAAACAATCTTTGTAGAGTGCCAGCAGGACAGTGCTCTTCTGAGTGTCAACCAACATATATTGAAACTGGTTTCATAGAGAGATATCAGAAAGACAAGAAAACAGGTGCAATGGGAAAAGGCTGTGATGGGTTTCCAAACCTCCATCCCGGCCATTTTCCTCTCTGATGACAGGTGAGGTCAGTGTGATTGTCACTTGCATCTTTGGCTCGGTACAGGATGTCAGAATGATGGCCGCTTCCTGGATAGATCCCTTGACCTCATATTTTTCTGGTGTTACCATCTGAAAGAAATGCCGTAGATGCAAATGCACTAACATTATTTCAAAGTCCATACAACTAGCTGACAGTCATTTCTCAAAGTAATAGCTAGGGAACATACCTAGTTGATGTCATCTACACTTAGTGGCCACTTTCATAGGTACAGTTGTTAGTTCATGTTAACTGCTAGGTCTTCATAACGTTTCAAACATACAAGATAAAAGGATGCTCACTGGAATCATGAGATTCAATTACAGTTTAAACAAAATGGGCATGACATGTGGTCTATGCAATAAGGTAATGTAGAAGGGACGCAAATTTCAAGAAAAATTCCTTCACAGTCACATTGACTTTTGTTGGCGTGATATGTTAATACAGGTGATTTTTCAAACAATACAGACTGTGCTCAAAGCCCCCTTTTACCACTCAAAACTAATTTCTGTCTCCTTTGAGTTGAAAGGTCAGTTAAGGAAAAATTCTGTGGCCCCTCCTACGCTGTGATGATATAGCCAAGACCAAATATTTCAGCCTAGCTAAGAGGAGCCAGGCAGAAAGTGTGCGTTTTTCTTCTCTCAACTGTATCAGTTGTAGCTTTAAATGGCTAAAACAGGTTACCCTGTTCTCGACATCTTGATGGTACCACCATCTGAGATTGTCGTCGGACTGCAGGCCTTCTCACCTAACTGTTATTTTATCATACAACAGGTTTCCTATTTTGAGTTGTGTTAATAAATTAGCATTTAAATAAGATAAGTTGTTCAGCCTCCTCTGTGTGTATAAATCGTAAAAATGGAGTCACTTGAGTTCCTGAACTAGCAATTCGATAAATTATTGTTAGAAACTTTATTTCTAACCCATGTTTGCAACATCAGCTTGATTCAGCCCTCTAACAATTCCTACTTCTCCAACAAGCCACAATTCACCATGGGGTCGACTCTCTTTACCTCCCTCTGCCCCTTTGAATATGGGCCAAATTTCATCAACGGGATAAAAACATTGTACAACCCATCAACTGCATCAGTCATTACCACTAGCCATAGTCATCACCCTTGTTCATTTCCCCCACCACTGTAAATTAAAACCTCCGGGGGCATCAATTAGGCAACATGACAACATCACAGCCATCCTACTGCAAAAAAAAAAAGCTTCTACGCAGATGACATTCAATTATAAATCACAAAACCTTTGTTTTTTTAAATTCTATTAGTTCTTAGCTTTTCTTCTATTACAAGCTCATTGGTAGATCCATCAGTTATCTCCCTAATGAATCATGCTCTGTTATGTAACTGTTTTTTTTACATGATATGCAACCATAAATCACCAACTGGTGTTACCTTACCTGTTATCCTATTATAACTAAAAACTTGGATTTGCATTAGAAGTTTTAAGCCCTGTGATTGACTGGCGACCTGCCCATGGTGTACCTCTTGCCCAACGTCAGCTAGGACGACTTGATATCTGTGCCAATAAATTACTGTGACAGTAGTGCTCTCATTTAATCTTTAGATTTTAAAACTAAACCATGATGCAGATACCTATTAAGTGGCCACTGAAGAAATGAATTGTGGTGTGATAATTGTAAAGATAGTACTGTTAGTTGTTTAGGGAGATGCTCCACAATGCTGGTGAAGAGGCCCTTGGTGGGCTTCTCAGAGCAGAGCAGGACTAGGTTGACATTCTTGTCCCCACGAAGAAGCAAGCCTTTGGCCAGGACTCCAACCCTCATCACTCCCTTCAGGGCTCTAGACAGTTACACAAGGAAGATGGACGGAAAAAGCAAAACAAGCAACAATCAAAATGTCATCAGTATAAGAGGTTACATCCAAATACAGAATTTAAAAAATAAATTTATATTCACACGAGTGTGAGTAAACACTGATTAGAAGTGGACAGGCTTGCAGGTGAAATGAGCAACAGAGGGGGAAAACAACAAGATTTTATGAACCGGTTTTCAATAGTTTTAGCTATTAAACATCTATTTAGTGCATGTCAGGTTACAGTGGTTGTTTGCAGAGCTCAAGTAATAGCACACTTTGAACTGATGGTGTGTAGCCCATGCAGTTCAAGGTCTAGCCATGGACAGATCTGAAATGTGTAAATTTACATGTGCACAATAATGCCACTACAGTCAATACTGTAGGAAAACCAAAAGTACCACTTACATCTCAAAGTGGGGTTTGGATTATTGCTTCATTTAAAAACAAGGCAGCTGCTATTCCCCATATGATCGTACTGTATAAACCTGGAATCTGTGGAACAACTCCAATTACCATTAGATCCTGCTGCCAAGATGTAAAACATTAATCAAAGTACCCACGTCACATGAACCATGCAGTACATCTGCACAAATACCTACTATATGATGACTTCATGTATTTAACTGAGAAATAAAAAACCTCACATTCTACAGTCTCTTGTGAATGGCCTTTTGTAAGAATTAGCCAACTGCCTGCCCTGATTAAAGTAAATGGTAAATGGACTGTACTTGTATAGCGCCTTTCTAGTCTTTCTGACTACTCAAAGCGCTTTTACACTACATCACATTCACCCCATTCACACACATTCATACACTGATGGCAGGAGCTAACTGCCCATCAGTACAAATTAAACTAACCAGTCACACTCACTCACACACCGAAGGCGCAGCTTCGGGAGCAGTTCAGGGTTCAGTATCTTGCTCAAGGATGCTTCGACACATGGCCGGGGGGAGCCGGGATCGAACCGCCAACCTTCCGATTGGTGGACGACCGCTCTGCCACCAAGCCACAGCCGCCCCAAAGTTGTATTTTTATACATTCAAATCAACACTGGATGCAAATGTAGCAAACTGAAAGAAGCAAACTCGTTAGTTTTGGGGGTAATGTGTCGGTTCTGGTACTGAGCTTTGCAGGTATGGGGCAGGGACGGGTTTGCAAAACTCGACCTGTGCAGGACTCCCTTCCTTAAGAGTACAGCATTTTCTTGAGGTCAAGGCAATGTATGTCCATGCAAAGGAAAGGGTCATTCCAACGTTATTGCGTTCAGTAGACAATCTGAAATGTGTGAGCAGTCCAAATACCTCACCTGTCTTTAGAGGGTTCTTTCTTCTCTTTGTCCTCTTCCTTGGCCTTGTCCTGGTCTGTAATTATGTCAGAGACCAGTTTGAGGGCACGTTCTGTGATTGACACAATCTTCTGGATAGACTGGAGCTCATCTTCTGAGGGGTAGATGGCGGCATGCTTGGTCATGACATAGCGGTCATCTGAAGAATCGGGCCGACGTGGGGGCTGAAAGGATAAAAATATGTTGAGATAAAGTGCATCAAAGAGGCGCATTGCATTATTGATTTACAATTTGAGTCAATGATTAATAATGGTAACTCTACAAATTTAAGCAGACCTAAGTGCCTTAAAATGAACTTAATCAAAATTAGTGTTCCCTTAACTGTTCACAAGTATTTTGACCAATACTGTGATTGGACTTTGGAATATTTACCTCTTCACGCAGACACTATATCACTTGACCAAAGCCATTCTTAACATTACAGGTCATCTGTAAATGCCTATTATCTCCCTGGTTTTAACCCTTTCTCCAGGAGTCAAGTTTTACAGTGGCATTGCAGGTCTGTTATGTTTATGCTATTTTGTGTTCCTTCTGTCACTTAATGTTTATTTGAAATTGTTTCACTATTCTGGGATTTAATGTGAAGTAAGCAAATTCATTAAATAATTATCAAAATGGCTTTACGAAGGGAGTATTTGTCATTTTCTACTGGCTGATGTGTCTTCCTAACATACTGAAAAATAATGTTAGGATTGTATCTTTATCTCATACTCTTATCGGCCTTGTTCTTGATCAATACTTTTACTGGTTCTTGTTTCAACGTTACCTTCACTGCACCCTTGTCTCTGCTCCGCCGTCAGCTGTGTGCGAGTGTACAGCGGGCGGAGAGGGGCTGACTGACTTGCTGAAGCAACGGCGCAAAACATAGTTAGAGATCTGTTATGCTAATGTGATTGTAAGTAGAAATATTGTTTTTGGTTCATTATGAAACTATGGCGGGCTGCCAGTCTAGGTAATTATTAGGCAAACACTGAGTCGGATACGTAGGATATCAGATGCCCGACTGTCCGATTATGCCGAGTTGCATGGCTTTGCGTGTTTGAGATGTTTCCCGAGACAGCTGTTCCAAAGAGGATTTCTGTATTTAAATTTAATTTAATTTAAGACCTTTTCACCTGAACTGCACTTCAATACTCCTTTCACGGTCAGACCAGTCAACGAATGACGGAAAGTCAGAAAGGACAGTAAGGCCTACAATTATTTACATGGTAAATTAAGTTGTGGATCACAGTTTTGTGCGTACTGATGATGATTGGTCATTTGGTCAACGAGTTATGGCAAATTTGGTTTTGAGACAGTCGAAAATCCGAGTAGATAGGACAACCTGACGAGAGGCGAAATGGGACATGATAGGACATACAGTCAGAAATATAACTTGGAGCAAGGCCTCTATGGGCTTTGAAAGTAAAAGTTTTGTAATCAATTTGCAGAGCAACAGGTAGCCAGTGCAGGGAAGCCAGGATATGTGATCATGTTTTTTTGTACCAGATAGAATCCTGGCAGCTGAGTTTGGGATGAGCTGTAAGCAGGAGAGCGATGGCTTACTGATGCCAAAGAGAAGGGCGCTATATTAGAGTCCCATCGACTGGTAAGGAGGGCGTGAGGTTGGTAAAACGCACCAATTCGACCGGTCGACTAGCAAGCCTACTGTTTGTGGTCAAATGCTGTGGTATCTGCAAAAGAGCCTCAAGTACCCCTGAACTGGAGACTAAAGGGGAGAGTGTTTATAAATGCAGTACAAAAGAAGAAGAACTTAAAGCAGAGCTATTTCAGGGATCTAAAGTGAAGAAGGTCAAGGCGATAGTAAAAACAGGGATAGTACAAATGCTTGACGGATCGTGGGGTATCTCTTAAACGTACATCAGAGCAAGCTAGTATAGGTCTAGATTTTGGGGAAAATGGATTTTGTTTTGACAAAGCAAGGTTGCCCATGAATTAAGGACTTAGTTTCTATATCATTGCTGATGTTTTGGTTAGTGAGCTTAAACCTGTAAGTGGCTTGTTTGATCGATAACCCATCATAAATGATGGGGTTCCTTCACACTCTCACCGGTTCACGAGAACGATATATACACACATCCTTCAACAATCTGTACGTCAAAAAGAGCAACAGGGACTGATGGCTGGCATACATATATTATTAATTTGTCTTTCAGCCAGGCTACTGATCCCAAAGCATTAAGCAGGCCAGAGTTGTTCTGCTGCAAAAGAGAGGAGGAAGGAGGAGGATCTGTCTCAGTTCTGCCACTCTGCTGGCATACCGGCACTGCAAACCATATATCAAATATAAAGTGAATATATTTAAACTCTGTTCCTCCTCTCCATGTTTGAAAAAAAAAAAAAAATCTATTTAAAGCTCAAGAAACACAAACGAGTCAAAGAAACATGGGTCCGTATTTGTCCAATGTAAAAAATAAAATAATAAGGTAAAAAAGCAAAAGTCATTACACAACCAAATGGTGTTAGATTTGCTGGTTAGAAAAGGCCCAACGTCAGTTATGTGCTGTGGCCACCATCTAAATATACATTAAGATATCCACACTAGGGATCGACCGACATGTCGATCTATTATACACAGTTGTTAAGTAGGCCTACTGTAACAGTGGTTTCTCATTTCAAGTATAATGAGGGCTGCATTTAAAAATAACAAAAACATATCGATCACATTGGGCTCTCTTGATCGTTTATTTTCTGTGCCTTCAGTTCGCATCATTCGAGTGGGTATATTTGCTCAAAGGATTTGTGCTTATATGAGCCATACTGGTTTTGAAGTGCCCGCGTTGGTGTTGTCATGGTGAATATGTGAAAAGGTGTGTCACATGTAGTCTGTTTTATGACATAATAAAACAGAACGAAACCCAACCACAGATAATGTTCAATGGGTTAATCTTGTTGGCCTATAATCCGACCAAGATTAACATGTATTCTATTTCTCAAAACGAACATTAGTTACTTGCTGGTTGTGATGAGGAAAATAAAGCCGTGATGCTGAAACAGGATCGTTGTCCTCAGCACCTTTGTGACACACATGACAGCTATCCTGTTGGAACTATTTCATCTCTTTTTATATGATAAATCTCAGAAGAGAATCCTGAAATAAAATGCAAAGATGGGGTCAGAAAAAAAAATCATTAAAACATCCTCCCAATAAAGTCAGGATACCCTCCCTTCAGCAAAAATAACTAACTAAATCAATTAATTTTGGGGGGGGGGGGGCAAACTATTTAGACAATGATGTGGCGTTAAGATGTCAACAAGCAGGTAGTAATGTAATAGTTTGTAATGTCACCAGGGGGCAACAAATACCAACTCCAAACTATTTCCTACCAACTTATGGTCCCTAGCAATATACTGAGCCACACTGCATAGGCACAATATTAAAGCCCTACCAAAGGACCCTGAGGCTGTAGGCCAGGCATGCCCGGCCGGACTCCAAGTAGACCCGGAGGCCCCTGTGGATACCCTCCGTCTGGTATACGACGTCGCTCATCCCAGTGGTGGTGCTGCTCCTCCTCCATACGTCTCCAGTACATGTCTTCTTCATAACGCCTGAAAATAGAAACCACAGTTTGTCTCCCTCCTAGTTTTAAAACTGTACAAACTGTATTTGGTGCACCAGTGGGCAAATGGGTGACAAATGAAAGGAAACCGGAAGTGTCTCAGACGGCTGTTGTTCAACCATGAGCATGGAGAACAGCTTCGGTGCCCCTCGACACAGATGCTCCAGGTTTGTGGAACTCTACTGGAGGGATGAACACATTTCTTCCACAGACATTCCCTCATTTGGTACGTCGGTAAAGACTCTCAAATCGTGAGCTGTTGAGGTCACATGACAGCCAGGTGGACTCACCTGTGACCTCGATGACTCAAGGTGGAAACGATCCTGCAGAGTTTAAATGCCTGGTCCTCTCCACCAGTCCGATCGACTGAAGCCCTTCGTAAAAAGTGCAGCTCCCCAACACAGGGTTGCAGGGAGGACTTATTTTTGTAGGCCAATCCAGAAGTTAGCGTTGCTCTGGTTCCCTCGACAAAAATCCAGTGGGATTTTTCCCCATTGGATTTTGGATGACTGCAGAAAATAAGCTCTGAGGCAAACAACTTTGACACTTACATGTTTTGTTCACCGAGATAATCTTCACTATAAACACCACTGTTATGACGTTCCAGAAGTAAAAAGCTAACGTATAAAGGTACGACACCGCGGTTGCAGGACTTCAGTGTCAACACCACTGAGCTTCCAACTTATAATGTGACTTCTCTCTTCCCTCTTCTACAGAAGCCTTTCCTCTCAGCGTGACCTAGAACAGTCTGCAGGAGAGCAATATAAACCGTGGATGTGCAACACGTCACACAGACGGGACACAGCGAGGCTGTGAAGGAGGACCAGTGAGGAGATGGGTTTCTGTGTTGACGACGTTTAACGTCTCCGACAGCCTCTGTGGCCTCATTTAGCCACTTGTTAACTTGTTAGGTAGGCAAATTGTGATTTGTGATAATGGGCTTTATAGATAAACTGAACTGCTGTGCAGTATTTTGCATCTGTTACTTCTGGATTGTGTTTAATGTCCCACCAGCACCTGAAGCAACACAGCCCTTTGCATGGTTTTAAAGCAGGGCTGCGTTGTTTTTGGTCAGAACGCCCACTCAGAACTGAAGAAGCCTTTAAAAAGACCAGTGACACATCTTCAAGAATCTAAAGCAAGTCGGGTTGTCTTTTCACTTAACATTTCTAAATTTCCCTTATTTGGGGTTTGAAGATGTCCCATAGGTGTTCAGTTGGGCTGAGGATCATGAGAATCGCATCCTTCTCGAACCACCGTGCCTCGTATGGAATGTATGGAGTTTTTCCCTTTAATGCCTCACCCATGTGTACAAAAGGACCGCCTAGAGGTTGTTTGTAACCTTGTTAGAAACGTAAGGCTACAGTTCCAGTTTCGGTTCAATGGCATGGTATCATCCCTGCAAAGCGTACAGAACAGCCCAAGAATGTGGATGCCCCATTACTTCTACTCTGTATCTCTCCCCCTTAACCACCATTGATAAGAAAAGACCACAGCCATACCGCATCTCCATTCTCCAGCGCTCCTCCTCCTCTCTTCTTCTCCAGTACTCCTCTTTCTGCATCTGCTTCCTCATCTTCTCTTCCTGGATCTTTCTGGCTCGGATGCTGGGCTTGACCTCCACCTGTAGATCTGGGTTCACTTTTTTCTACAAAACAAAAACATGTCAAATCTATTTCATGGGTGTAATAAAGAATTAAGAAAAGTCCTTTCAGATATACAGTGGACTTGAATGTCCCAAGGGCTTACAGGAAAATGTGAAGCTAGTAGAGTGTTTTCCGACGGCCGCGAGATCAAGGGTATTTATCAACCATCTAAAAGTCTGACTAGGACTCCTACCTCAGAGTAGAACATTAAGAGTTTATTCATGAAGCTTCTTCCACTCACTTTCATAAAAGGAGAAGTTCGGGAATAATAACATGGCAGTTTTACCATATAATCAAAACATTACAGCAAGGAAAACGTCTTCCATCCAGCACTAATCAGCACTGTCGAAACGCATGCCTGCTGATATCTTTTTTTAACCCTTCTTCTCATCAGTCAATAGGCCTTTACATCAAATGTGTGTTTGTCTTGACCAAATGCTTATCTGAGCATCATGTGCACCCTGAGAACCTGATGGTATGCAAGCTGTCCATGCCACTGATGAATGCAAGGCCTAATACCAATTTATTCACCTTAGAATGGTCAATGGCCAAAAACAATGTGTACTCGAGCGACCTATCACTGAGGACTTCCTGTAAACAGGTTAGCTGAGCTATGCAGCTCTGAAACAGGACAACTTTTCCATGTATTCCAAGACTAATCGCTTTACTCAAATGTGTAATACAGGGCCAAATATGCATCACTCTCAGACCTTCAGTTCCTGCTCTTAGACAGCTGATAAATACGCTAGTATGTAGTATAATTGTGCAGAGTGGTGCAGGACATGCCAGCTACAAACCTTGTATTGCAGGCGATGCCTACGGCCTTTCAGATGCATCTCCTTTGCATTTGGATCATTGAAACTACATTCACATAGCTTGCAGTGGAAGCGGATGACTTTGCCTTCATCGTTTCGGACCTAGAAAAGAGTTCCACAAATTACACCCAAGATTTAAATGTATTTCTGCACAGTAAGCGCAGGTTGGCTCTGGGCCATGCATAGGTCCATCAAAACGTACTTCCTCAACATAGTCATGACCGACAGGCTGGACGTCGCTCTGCAGTGCAGCCAGGGCGGATGTGGACAGAGAATCTGAAACTTCAGTCTTGGGGTCCTGAGTACCTGAAGAGGACGTCGCAGGCTTAGAAGCCTCCGCTTTGGCCTCCGCTCTGGCCTCTTCCATCTTCGCTGTGGTCTGCAATTTATTTCCACCTGCATTTGAGAAATGACAACATCGTTTAATCATAGACCATTTACAGGACTAATGCTGAACCTTGGTCTGAATAGTCTGAAATAACAAAAAGACAATGTGACAAAGTTGGTTCTGTGAGGAGGAATTCTGATGGAGAGAGACTTCTCTCCGTGGTTGTCATAATGGTTAATATGGTTGATCTGACAAGCATAATAAACTGGTTGTAGGCAAAATAATTCACAGGGTTGCAGCTCAATACAGCTACACAGCACGGAGAGTAATCTAACAAACTAGTAACTCAATATTTTTAGGATTGATTCATTTGCTTAACTAAAGGATTTTTTTCTAAACAGAACAAATTACTATAATCTAAGGGTGCGTTCACACCTGCCTCATTTAGTTCGGTTGAATCGTACTAGAGTTCGTTTTCCCCTTTGGTGCGGTTCGTTTGCTCAGGTGTGAAAGCAGCAATCGTACTCGGCTGCGCACCAAAAGCGGACCAAACAAGTGTACCGAGACCTCCTTGAAAAGGTGGCCAATCGAAAAGCAGTGTAGGAAATACGCCATGGCCAATGAGTGATGTGGATGTTGTCATGTGACTGCATTTTGGTTCGTTTCAACTAGTTCGGACCAAAGCAATCAGTGTGGTGTGAGAAGGAACCAAAAAAGCTGAAAAATGCTACAATGTATAATTTTTTGCCCTCGGTTCGGACCAAATGAACCCAACTAGAGGTGTGAAAGCACCCAAAGGCCTTAAATAAATGTCAGTGTCAAATGACCACATTCTAGCTAAATGTAAAGAACTGCAACATACGACATAGGGCGCTTTTCCATTACCAGTACCGGCTCAACTCGACTCGCTTTTCGCTCCGTTTTCCATTGCAAAAAGTACCTCCACAATAGTACCTGGACGTCATAGCAACGCCACGGGAAACTGCCGCCATACACACGGGACAATGGGGGAAATCGACTGTGTGCTGTTTTTGATCTTGGGGATGTGGCTGTTTCTCACAGCAAGAAGACAAACGTTGTTTCGTTTGACCGCGGCATATTCTTCGGAGTTGCCGTAACAGTAACGGGTACATCACGTCATCTCTGGCCAAACTATTTAAAAATGGCGGGGTTATTCAGGATACTCTGTCTGGCACGTGCAATGACGACGCAGTGAATAGTAACGATTCTCTCTGACCAATCAGCAGCCTGCCGTGTTTTCACGTGACATTTTAGTATCGCCTCAGCTCGCTTGGAACCTTGCCGGAGGTGCTACAAAAAAAAAGTACCTGGAAGCAGGTACAGGTACGACTGTTACACAGCGGAGAACCAAACCGAGGCGAGCTGGTGCTGTGTAATGGAAAACCGCCAATAGTATTCACGCTGAAATCAGAAAACTCTTGTCATTTAGATCAATGAGCAGATCTATAAACTTTGGGTTTACATTTATAGAATTTGGAGGTTTGTTAATTTTGGAAGCACACTCAAATTAACTACTGCGACTGACATGTTTAGACAATGGCAAGGGGACCAAAAACATTTAGCATACCCTATCTTGTCTGACAAAGTCAGAGTCACAGCAACACAAGATAGTCACGTCACCAGGAGACGTATTCATCTTTCAACAATTTACCTTAAAGTTTACTAATGTGCGCTCGCCTCAATTCAAACACAAAACTGCTGGTTCAGTTGGTCTCCAGCTGATTGCATACATCATTCATGTTACAAACGAAGTGTCCTTTCAGGTGACCAAATGAAGATCATCAAAATCACTGTGATACTGCTATCTGCCACAAATGTACCCTGAACATGTGGTTAACGCCCTGCCCCAGTGTGCAGTATCACATAGTGATATTGTGAACAGAAACAGGAGGCGCTGAACAAAGTGACACCCGATGTGTGCGACTACGAAAACACAAAACAAAGTCCTGGAGTTTAAACGTAAGGGTGGGGATAGTTGCAAACATTACTATTCAAGCAGGGATGTTCCCAACCAATAACAAAGCAGGACTACACTTCTTAGTTCTATTAGAACTATTGGTTCTAATATTTCAGGCGCTGCACCCTCGACATGTGTTTACTAACCAACAAAATTGATCTTGGGGGTGTTGATTTTCTTCCCAGCTGAGGCAGAGTTGGCAGCAGAGAGGCTGTTGGCTAATGGGTTCTTGACACCTGCCACACCACTGCTGACTATGTTGACGGGCTTCAGGTAGGGGGGGCTGGTGGCAGGGGAGGAGGAGGCAGCCACGCACAGAGCACTGGTGGTGCTGGAACTGCCCAGGGTAGCTGTGGAGGTCTTGCTGAGAGTAGCTGTGGTTGAGGACGATGTCTGTGTGACCATACTGGGCTCGGTCGAGGGAATGGGCTTACCAAGTTTAGTGTGAAGCTTCACAACCTGGAGAGGAGAATTCAGAGTGCAGGTCTGAGGTTCCCACTGAACACACTGACAACACAGCAGACTACTGATTCCCAACTATTTCATTTATTTACGACTTACAAAGCAAAGTCTCCTTTATTTATAGCTTCAGATTTTGTGGTTTGTACACTTTGTCCTTGTTTTTCCTATACTGTCAGTTTTACCCTCTTCTCTGAGGAGTTGGCATGATTTTAAGGTGGGTTTTCTACCCAACATGATATACAAACAGTATCTAACAGTTAAAGAGAGATGGAGCTGCACTCAAGGACTGTCTGTTTTTACTACCATCTCACACGGGTTAACACCACCTTTAGCCCCCGAATGTGTCCGGCTAGATGTGTAATGTCCCACTCATTTCCATACCTTCTGGTGCTTGGCTCCACGGATATGGGCAGCATAGGCGTCGGCGCCAGTGCAGGAGACGTCGCAAAGTTCACAGCGGAGCTGATTCTGAGCATTGCGGGCCAGTACCCCTCCACCACTCCCGCTGCTGCTGCTGCTCTGGGAAACCTTCAGTGCGGCTTCCTTCTTCTTGTGCTTCTGGCCTTCCAGATGCTCCTTGTAAGTCTTATGCGTTCCATGTTTGGAAGGAGACCGAGCAATTAGTTGCATTGGTTGACAAGTACTTGTTTTGGACAATGAATAAGGTACTGTATTTTAGACTACACATCTAAAAACATCAAACTATCTACATTTATCCAAGGCTTTTTCTACTCGACTGCGCTGAGGAAATTAAAGTACCCATGTTTCTTAACCCTAACCTGCTCTGCTGAACACTCATGTTTGATTCTATCTGCTGGCTGCTATTTCATGTACTCTGCAGGTCACTCACTCGCTCATTTCACTGTGTTGAGAGTCTGTGTTTGGGGCATTTCAGACAGCTGATGAAGTGGGAGGATCAGAAGTGGATATACAGTACACTCAATACCAACCTGTCACAAAAACCCTTGCATCTTCCCGATCCTGCCGATAGGCTGAGGACCATCTTTACTCGACAGTAATCAAGACTAGAAGGACTACTCTGATATGTGTATACTGGACACACAGCAAGGTGAGGTTTGTATGCTAGATGTGAGAAGCAACTCTGGGTCAACAGGGTCTGCATGGACATGTTGAAGGCACAGTACCTCTCCCAACAGCATTCTATCCCCTTCAAGTGATTCATCTTCGAGATGCGAAAAGATGGCCACGCTGCACTGATCAGTCAATGTGACAGCTTATTTAGGTTGTTTTCTGTATGTTAAAATACACTTAATAGGATAATGTGCATTAAATGGGATTCATACGGTCTCATACGAGACATTTTGGATTATTTTGCATTACTGAAAGGCATGGCCCTGTGGAGTCCTGTAGGGTTACACAATAGAAAAATAGACTAAAAACAAAAGTGTTTTCTATTGACCCACTTTTCCTGTGCGCTTAATGTTTAGCACATCTGACAAAATGGTAACATTGTGTGCTATACTGAACTCACCTGTGGGCCAGCACAGCTGATCTTACAGACGTCACAGTAGTGGATCTGAGGGGGTTTGGGTGGCTGCTTGGGCCGGAGCTGCTTGCTCTGAAAGGGGGGTTTCTTGGTGAAAGTGTTCCCCGTCCATGCTGCTGTCGCTGCTACAGCTGCCACTGCCTGCTTCTGCTGCTGCTGCTGCTGCTGATAGTAGCTGGAGGCTGCTGAGTAAACTGCTGCCTCGTAGCCCGAGTATGAGGTTCCTGAAAAAGGACAAAACAAGGCCTACTTATAACCTGCTCAATGGGCGTTTTTTTATTAGCCTTCGGAGAAGGCTCCATGAAAAAAGCAAAGCAAAGGTTTATGTGCGTAATGTTAACCAAGTTCACCATCTTAGTTTAGCACGTTAGCATGCTTACGTTTGATAAAACGCAAATTAAAATTCACCGCCAAGTACAGGGGAGGCTGATGGGAAGGTCAGTGTTGCTGGTATTTGGTCACTCACCAAAGTACTGGACAAAGATGAAGAGTCAGGGGATCTAAGACGTATTACAATTCACCCTTTGGAGAACATGAATGGCTGTACCAAATTTCATGGCAATCCATCTCATAGTTGGCAGGATATTTACTTTGGAAGTCAGAACCGACCAACTGCGTCATCCCTAATGTAATGCTGCTAGCATAGCTAGAAAGGAAGATAAAAATGTATGTCTGTAGTATACTGCTCTAATATGGTTTACCTTATCGTTTCATTTGCATTTCCATTACAAATGTATATTTCTAAACATTATTGAGACGGGCTCAATAATGTCTTTTGAATAATAATTTGTTTTGGGGAGCAATGGAAATTTCCTATGTTAAGAGCAGTCCTTGAACCTGTCATGGTCCATTTCTCTTTGGTATATTGGTTAGCCAGGGGTCAGTCTTCTGTGTTAGCTAATCACAGATCATTGACTTCTATATCCTTCCAAGTTCCTGGCTGAGTGGGACTAAAGTGAACAAGGACTGTACCTGTATAGCGCTTTTCTAGTCCTCAGACTACTCAAAGCGCTTTCACACTACATATCACATTCAAGCCAGGATCGAACCGCCGACCGTCCGATTGGTGGACGACCCGCTCTTCCACAAAGCCACAGCCTAATCTTCACCTCTGCAAGTAACACGCTTCCTCTGTTCACCGGGTGAACTCTTAAATTACGATTGGCCTCTCTATCTAAATTTACCACTGCTTTTACACCTGCTGCTTCCAGTGATGCTCACTACTGTCATATAGCCTACTTTCCCTGCCAAACTCCATTTCTGCATTCATGCTCCTTCACTGTAGCGTCACTGGATGTGGAGTTAGCATTCGATTGCGCAATTGTTGGTTTTAAGTTCTGGTAAGTCTTTTTTACTTTACCATTTCTATATTCATTTAGAAGTTTGCATTGTTTTGTAACCTGGGAAAATAAATAAATACATTTAAAAAAACAACAGGAAAGGGAGTCTCGTTTGGAGCAGTTTTCGGTCGGTAATTTCACTTAATTGGCGCAAACGCAGTTAGCCGTCGCCCTCTCTTGCTGGGGTGAGAAGACTAAGTGTGTGTGGGAAACACATTATGCATCATGCAGATTGTCTGAGTGAGTGCGGTCCCTATCTGTAAACTGAATTCATGTGGACATTTGCAGATAAAAAAAAAAAATAAAGGATGGCCTTATTGGTGTTTGTGGATTTCTGGATAGTGTGCTTGGGATGCTGTAGAGGTACACACGGCTGCAGTAGAGGTGTTCAGGTAGAACAGTAGAGGACACCGGTGGACAGAGCTTTAGGAGTGTTTCCTCACCGCACCGACTGAATATTGTTGGAAAGAAGGTTTACGAAATTGTTTGCTAACCAACATGCAGGATTATGCTATTGCTCGGCAGTATGCACAGGCTAGCCGTTAAGGTTGCTCAAAGAAGATCCCCCTCTCGTAGAGGTGGGGACATTATCGACTCACTGCTCTGCAGAAAGGCATATTGGATTCACACTCTTAACACAGTGAAGCCCTTTGATCTAAACGAAGAAGTGAATTTGTCATGTTTCCTCTTAATTTGTTGCACTTGATGGATGCAGTCCTTGTTCCTTTCTGTACTTCTATCTTTGTAACTTTAGGATGTGTCTGTTTTCTTTTGTTTCTGATTTGGTGTTGATGCATGGGCTGCGGCACTTGACATTGGCTATGGAAACTCCCACCCTGGGATTCATATCTCTGCCCATTTTGACTCTGATGAAGGCACAGTCGTGTTGAAATGTTAGTCTGTTTGCACAATTAAAGGCTGCAAACCAGTGTGCTCCAGTCTCTGTTTTTGCTTTGGAAGCATCCTAGTTTTCCCAGAACAATCTTTTATACCATTTCAAGCAGCAGTCAATGCAGTGTCGAAGCTCACCAGAGTATGTGACCGCATTCGTGCTGTAGGTTGGGCTTTGGGAGTACGAAGGGACCACAGAGGCGGCAGCGGCCACGGGCTGAACCGTGGAAGTCACTGGGTAGATGGAGAAAGTGGAGGAGGCTGGACTGGGAGCAGCTGGCTTTATCACAGTCACCTGCCGAGTCTGCTGGCTCTGAGTGTATGATGTTACGCCCTGGCTGTATCCTGGTTTGGGGGCTAGAAAACACAAAAGTGGATACACATACCTCTCAAAATCATTTTCTTTTAAATGTACAGCAAAACGTTGAATGAGTACTGTTGCTAACAACCTCTAAAGTTTTAGAGTTCCACCTGATCAGCTTTGGCTGTGGGGACAGTTTCTGTTAACCATGGCAGGTAGATTGTTGGGTATATAGCTTATATGGCAAAAACAAATGAGAAACCACAACGGGGAGAGCATTCAATGTCATCTGGATCTCTCGTTTAGATATTAAATTGGGTATGTTTCTCTTGACACATATTGATAACACATGCGCTTTTGAAGTTATAGCCTAATCCTTAAGACTTTCATAAAATCAGACCAATTTGATACTATTTATTGTATCAATTATTGGTATTTTTATTTTTTCTGCAATTTACAGATCTCTAATTTTTCTCTCTATATAGTAGTTTTTATTGGTAGTGGAGGAGCCTGCCATTCCCGCGCTGGATTCACAGTGCCTACCTACGTAGGAGGGATTCACAGGACATGATGCATGTGTGAAATCCAGCATCAATGTGCAATGTTTGCACCGTAGGAGAGCTGTATTCACTTACTGTTAATGCATAAAAGGAATACCCTGCTTCCGCTGCTTCACATTAAAAAGTGTTCTGCTGTCAAAACACGGGGTGGCTTTTAATGAGCCACCACAAACCCAATGTGTTTGTCACTACGGTTCACGCAGACTGTGATCACTTCCCAAAAAAGGCCAGTTTCAATGGAAAAAAGTCAAACGCTCACTCATTTTGTGTCAGCAGATGCTTTTTCATTTTTGTATGGGAGTAATTGGACAGGAAGGAGCGGCCACAGTGAGCTGTTAGATGAAGAGCTGCAGGTGGCGGGCTGCACATATTCATTCCCTCAGCAACAGTACTGTGCCCTGCTGTTGTGTGGAAAACCACTTGTGCTGTGTGAAGCATAAAAATCAGATGACGGTTGCAATTATTTTTGATTGACACCTTTATTTAACTGTGAATTAGTTTGGTTGCGCTGTTATTTCTGACCAAGTACCACTGTACAAGTTACACATTGTTTATAGACATGTTCATTCAAGAACATCAAGGATAAGCTGCCATCTCTTTTTCCATCTCGCTCTCTCTTTTGAGAAAGACCCCACTAAACATCCCTTCCGGGTGTATTATGTTTGTTTTAATTTCTCCAATTCCTTTTGGTTCCTTAAAATAACGGAATTGTAACTCAGTCCATCTGACGTGGATGTGAACGACGTCAAATTAAAGCTGAAAGTCAGCACTGTAATCACATAATCATTTAATTTCCAATCCATGAAAAATGTGTCATTATCCATTGGGATTGCAGTGTAAATGCTGGAAACTAATACTGCATGCTTAATAAACCAGTTATTGTTAATATGCAATGCCAGGAGAGTTAATACCCCGTTCAGACGCACATGGTGATGCGAGTTGGGGTCGTCTGCCAACACTTGCTCCCGACCCTGGTTGGGGGTCGGAGGCTGCCCAGCTTTGGTGAACTGGTGTTGCTACCATGAACGGACATTGAATGATACTGACACTTAAACATCATTTAACTATCTCACCAAAACTAAGAAAAGGAGAGAGATATCATGCATATGGACAGACAGATGTGAAACTGAATATTAACTTTAATATGGTAAATACTGAACGTAGTTAACTGCAATTCTGTGCTTTATCCGTGAGGTGTACACAACTACACTGCAGACTTGAATCTCTGCTAACAGTGAGAAGCTGGGTGACAATCGGTCTTCTATCCGGGTCGATCACCCCCGTGAAAAGACCAGTGTCATATGAGTCTGTTTTAAAAAAAAAAAAAAAAGGTATAAGGGAATGAAAATGAATATAGTGTGTATTTGGCATACCTGTCTGGTAGTAAGAATCTGCCACGCTGGGTTGCGGTTGTGCAGCAGCGACAGCTGCTGTAGCACTGGGCTGTTGGTAGTACTGCTTACTATCATAAGCTACAGCTGGAGCTGTGGACCGGACATAGGAGTAGGAGTCCTGCAAAGGAAAACAGTAAAACACATTGGCAGGGTTGGTGCTTTAGTCCCCGGATCCTTCTGTCCACATGTCAAAGTGTCCTTGGAAAGACATGAAAACCCAAATTGCCTCTGATGCGGACACTGGTGTGTGTGTCTGTGTGTGGATGGGTGAATGAGAGGCAAAGTGTAGAGCATCAACTTACCATGTATAACTAGTAAATAAAAGCAGTATTTGTTAAAAACTAAAAGTCACCACTCGATGTGGTTCTGTGGTACTGACAGAAGTTGTGTTGTGGAAACTTTAGAGTACAGGTAACGTGCATACCACCCAAACATTTTTACCTGACCTATTACTTGTTTGCAGGCAAGTTACATACACTCTACTATATAATAGTGATAGTCTCACTAAAGAGTGTTACACAACTTTTGCTATGTGGTCTAATTTACATTACTGGAGAGGCTGCACTTTTTTTGATACAGGGATAGTGCTGGTCTGAACACTGACAATTTGTTTAAAACAGCTGAAATGTCATGGAAATGATTAACTTAAATCACCTTATCGTATGCAGGCTGTTTGTGATCTGCTGCCAGAAACACTCGACTTGGAGACAACTGGGTACCATAGGAACTTCTACCTAAACTTCACATCAAAGCTGGATCGATTGAAAAGCTCCTCAAGTGCTACTTCAGCCCTCTGCAACACAGAAGTATTCTCCTCGAAAGTCGGAAGTTGCACAAGCAGTAGCATAGTCTCTTTTTCCTAAAGAACGCATTCTGTGGCAAGTTGGAATTAAAAGTGCACGGGAAAACCAAGCGGACTATCGAGTTTCCAACAAGACATAACAAAGAGCCAGCAAGGAGGCCCATTGAGCCCATGACTGAAGCTCTTGGAAAAAGCAGTCAAAAAGCAGTTTCTTTGCAAAAGAGGATCGATACCAATGCGACCTGTCGTAACAATTTGGGATTCTTTTCACATCCGCTGTGAATACTGACAGTGGCCGGTCCTCTCGAGGCAGAGTACACTTCACAGCTTACTCTGATAACTTGGCCTCACACATGATGGGGCATACTGCTTTTGTGGCATCATATAAGGTGATTGTGTTTGGGATGCCAAATCCACTGTCCACTGCATCGTCCATAGAGTCACTGGCGAGGTGGAGGCTATTCGTCGCAACCTCATCCACCTCCTGAAGACCCCAGAAGAGCTGGAGGCTGTCTCCCGTGGGTTTGCAAGGCTGAGAATACAGAGGCTTCATGAAAGCAGCTGGAGCAAAGCGACAGCTACCATGTCCGCATCAAGCCACCGAGCAGCACTAGAGGAGAAGGAAACCGTTCCCTTCCATCGTCCTGCAGGCTGTCTGCGACCATCAGGCCCGCTTCATAGACATACGTGGGCCGGCCTGGGTCAGTCAATGACTCTACAGTACGCCACCACAGCCCACTGTACAGGAGTTCCCTCTACCCTCCTCCACGACACTTTATCCTCGCAGACGGAGGGTACCTGTGCCTCTAAGGGTGGTTTCACACCTGCCTCATTTTGTTTGGTTGAATCGTACTAGAGTTCGTATGCCCCTTTGGTGCGGTTCGTTTGCTCAGGTGTGAAAGCAGCAATCGTACACGGGTTCACACCAAAAGCGGACCAAACAAGCGTACCGAGACCTCCCTGAAGAGGTGGTTTCAAACGAACTCTGGAGCGGTTCGTTTGTGGTGAGAACGTGATCCGACCCAACTGTAAAAAATACTGATCATTTTTGGACTAAACCAGCTGCCGTAGGCATATTTTAGGAAGATGAGCATGTCAGAGTTAAGAAGAATTAATGCACGCCTCTGCTTGAAGTGACGAGCTCGCCGTTTGCGTCAGAACGTTGTTTTCAAGCCGCATCCGCGCTTGATTATAGAAATGTATTTTCTGCATATTGTGATGTGTACAATCAATGTAATAGATTCTGGCCAGGGAAAAAACCAGCCCGCGCCGTCGTCTCTATGTTGTCTCCAGGCTTTTCCTCTTCTATTGGAATTTTCCTGCACGTAAATTCTGACCAATCGAAAAGCAGTTTAGGAAATACGCCATGGCCAATAAATGATGTGGATGTTGTCATGTGACTGCATTTTGGTTCGTTTCAACTGGTTCGGACCAAAGCAACCAAAAAAGCTGAAAAATGCTACAATGTATAATTGTTTGCCCTCGGTTCGGACCAAATGAACCAAACAAGAAGTGTGAAAGCACCCTAACACACACTTCCCCCCATCATCACTCCCTTCAATTTTGGAGACAGTGGTGCTGACAAAGGTGTCTGCCCTGGAGAAGGTACCCCCTGACCACGAATATTTTTAACAGGCAAGTAAAAGAATTGCAAAGCTATGATCCAATTTTGCCTGTTGAAATACTTTATAGTCTTTTATTCTTGCCTCTATCTGAACACACTTTAACGACATGGCAGCTGTCGATTGAATCAGCCATACCAACCCAGGCGATGGACGATGTGGTGAAAGTTGTAAAGTCTTTTTTTACTTTCCACGGCTGTAACTTAACATTGGGTCGGATGCAGAAAGCCGAGCTGCAGTAACTGCTCCAAGTAGTTAGGTTAGCTGGCTAGCTAGCAACGTCAGTTACCATCACATAACTTAGCCTATTTTAACGGAAATGTGAGGTTTTAGGCCCCTTGGTTTTTTAATATTCGTATCGTTAGCTATTCGAGTGAGTTGAAACCCAATACTTACATTGAAAACTGTACTTGTCATCTGCCGCCAATGTTACAGTAACATCTGAAGCCATGTCTTTTAGGATAATCCACCAACACGCAATGCATCTTGGGATAGGTTGGAGCCATTGGAGCGTCCAAATTCAGGAAAACAAAGCCACATTTGATGGCTGAATTTGAAGGAGCATTTGAAAGAAGACTTCAAAAAGCAGCCTTCAAAGGATGCGAGCTCTGAATTGAGACACCACTGTGCTTAGGCCTGTTGTGATAATTATGGTATCGATTTATTGTAAGATAGTTATTGCAATATTATCGAAAACGTGAATCATATCGCAATGTTATATCTGTCAATCTCATTATCATTTTGTCACCATATCATGCAGCCCTACTTGAAAAGGTAAAAACTTGTTGTGTACCTGGTAGTTCTGTGAGGTGACCGGTGGTGGTGGTGGAGGGACCTCGGGCTGGCGCTGAGGGTAACCATAGTCGGTAGCAGCATGGGTTGGCTGGTATCCTCCATAGGCTGCAGCAGTAGCAGCTGCCACAGCAACGGGTGCAGGCCTAGCTACAGCTACTGTGGCAGCGGTGGGAGCGTAGGCTGCCGCTACGGTGTGTGCCGCCACAGGTGCTTGATGAACTGTGTAACTGGCCACAGTGGTGGGATGTGTGTATGCAACCCCGGCAGCTGGCTGCTGACTGGTAGCGAAACACAAATGAGAAACGTCAAAGGTTAGTTGTGGCAACTTGTTAGCATCACTCCTATTGTGAGGGTGTGAGAGAGAGCATGCTTGGCCCCCCATTTCTTTCTGTAACCCGTTCCCTTTTAAACAAACACCGGCACATGAACAACAAGCTGCATTCTATATATATATATATATATATATATATATTCTGTGTACTGTGATCTTAATCATTTCTACTGGCAGAACGCCTTTATATTATTTATATTCTGACTGGGAATTAATTATAGAATAACCCAGAATATGATTAAGGTGCCTTTTGAACATTGGAAATTATTTTAGACTAAATATTTAATCATGCAATGCCGTGTCCTAACTGAATGAGAGCACTTGACAATTGCGTTGCATCGAGCAATGCTGCGTTCACACCAGACGCGAATGGCGAGAGTTGAAAAATCTGAACTTTGGCAGATATTCGTGCCACGTTAACCAATCAGGAGCTTGCTCAAGTGGCGTGGTTACAAGATGAGGCAGAAATCCGAATAACAATGGAGGATAAAATAATAGTTGCACACCCCGGTAGAGTAGGTGGCGGCATGCACCTGAACAAGTTGATTGCGACCTGCCATAAAAACCAGAAAGAAAGAGAGAGCGAGCGTCAGGAAACTTTTGGACGAAAGTGAGTGAGGAGGTCGGACAATCTGGTAAGTTGATAAAAAAAACGTCCTTTACTCAATGGGACTGTCTTAGTCTGAAGTAGCGCTGAGCCCTCCCATGACGCGAATTCACGTCTGTTGTGTAGCGAATGTCACACGCGAATGAACACAAAATGTTCAAGCGTCCAACCTCGAAAAGCGTGATGTATTCGCGTCTGGTGTGAACGCCCCATAAGATCGAACGCTGTGTCCACACTGAACCTGTTAAATATGCAGGTCTGTTGTCATGTAAATAAACCACGCACTTATTAGCTGTGCGCTCAAGATCAGACAGGATCAACTAAAAGATGGGTGAGTATGCTACTTGCTATTTATATTTGTACTTTTTAAAAACAGAAAACACATGTTTTGTATTGTATTTTGATGTTTCTTGACTGGAAATGACATACTAATAGCCAGTAGGTTGTTATTAGCGATGGTCATTTATCTTGAGCTATCTTGAGCGATCTCCCTCCAGAAAGCTGCCACCTTATTTAAGTTATTGTTGTTAAGATGCGTTGCTGGCAGCCAATTAGGACACTCCAATTGAAAACTGTGCAATCAAACTGATTTTGGCGCTGACGCTTGCATGGCATGCAATTAGGACACAGTGTAACTCATGACAAACCGCATTCTCGGGAGTCATTTATGGGATGCCATTTTATAAATACATAATTAAAATGCCTATGAAATTGTATAAATATTCAGAAATAAAATGAATCAATATAGTTTAATAAATAAATGAGTTTGGGTTAGTACTTCATAGGGCTGAAATGATTCCTCGAGTAACTCGAAAATCAGTTGCCTTGAAGCTTCTTTTAGTCCGTTTAACACACGGTCATGTTGCAGAAAGACAGTTTCTGTGTAAGGACTCGGAGTGTGCGCAGATTGCGGTTATTTCCGCGTGTCAGGTGGGTAAAGTCATAAAAGTAGCCTAACATTCCAAAACGTGCGGGTGGATGAGAGATAAATCTTTAATGTGCTGCTTTGAATAAAGACGCGAAACTCTCATTTCATGCTAATACACAAAGAAAGTGTCATTCATTTGAAGATCACAGACCGCAATGCAAGAGAATCAGAGCAGCATCGTCATGTAATTTAGTCTCTCGCCATTTTTAAATAAAGACAAATGTGTGTTGAGCTTCAGGATGCGACGCTGAACATTTAAGTTTGTGAAAAGTTTAACGGGACTTTATATATACACTTGATATCTCCGAAATACACAATTCAAATGTTAATAAAAGCTAAGCGCAACAAACAGCAGAACAAACTGTAACTGTGTGCGTGATGCGCAGCACTCGTGCTTTCATTGATCTGTGTCATTTAAATCTCACACTTTAATCATATTTATAGCTCCTAACTTAACGAAACAAGCTGTGTTACTATGATGCTCAGAATGTAGATCTGTATGTGCGATGTACTTTATCTGACTTATATACAAATATCTCTGTCTTGCTCACGTTCCAGCGGTTACGCCGTGTGCTGGATGGTTAGGTTATTTCACTAATGTCATTTCGCCAAAAGATTTTTTTTTTTTTTTAAAGCAACCTACTTCAGTGTAGCTAATGTTACGATAGCATCGCGCTTAACACCGAGTTGTAATTAGTTGTTTAAGATACCGGTCTTATTTTCTCTTGTATATTTAGTAACAGGAACAGACAACAGTGGACTGCAGAAAAGGTCCTCGGTGCAGACCTGCCCTCCATTCAGGACTCAAACCCGTCCAGAGCAAGGAGACGTCGCTGCAGATCCTGCACACTACCTGTCCGAACTTCTCCACTCTGGTAGGCGCTACAGGGTACTGCATTCCAAGACAAACCGACTCAAGAACAGTTTCTACCCAAAGGCCGTCACTGCTAAGTCACATAGTGTCAGGAATAATCCCTGTCCAATAACCCTGGGACACTAACACCCACTCTGACAGCAGGGAGCCAGGAGCCAAACCCAGCAAGAAAACCACCTGGAACTTAGCTACTGAGTGACTCCCTGTGTTGTTGTCAAACTGCAAACTAGACTCCATCTTCCATTATGAAATAGTCCCATCAAATAAATAAATGTGGCATCACGAAAAAAAATAATTATTTTTAACCATATGGACTCATTTCAAATGCCATATTTATAAGTTTCATAGGCATTCCCTAATTATTAGCCTCACACATGACTGATTGAAAATGCCGGTAAATTATGTAAAAGTGTTTCTTGTTGAGACTCTCACTGTATCCATAATAAAAGTTAATGGGGTAAATCAATCTTTTTAATAAATGAAAAGTTGTTAACTGTCCTTTTGTTGTTCAGACCTACAACAGCAAATTGTTAAACAAGATTGGTGAATCAGAAAACCCATCAAATATAAAATTTGGGAGTGATAAACTGAGTTTTATCTGATAAAAAACTTGAGCTGTCTGTTTTCACTCCAGAGTATGAAACTCCAGCGTTTAATTAGCTCAGCCTATCACTGCAGCGTCCAATCATTAACCTCCGTGGAGTCTGCTCTTGTGTCTCCTCGCAGATCCCACCTTGCTCCTCGGAGCACAAATCAGAGACTTGGGACAGTGGTTGACCAAAACCGGTTCAACCAAGGTTCGAGGAAATGATAAAAAGAGACTTGGGATGTACCTGCTGTTTCTCAAAGTGACAGTAGAGCTCATTCAGTTAGTTGGCCAGGCGCAAGTCATTAATGGAGTGGGGGAGCTTTCGGTTTGTAGTTGAACTGTCTGAGGCCCTTCCAGACAGAAGCATACCCCTTTTCCACCGAGGCAGAGCTGGTGCGGAGCCAGAGCCTAGTTTCAAATCGGTTCTTTGTCTATCCACACCCAAGGCAGCAGCTCCGAGCCAGGAACAGTGGCTATGGTTCGACTGACGAGCCTTCTAAGACCCGGCTTGTGTTTCCACTGGCTACAGAGCAGCACAGAGCCAGGTCTCACGTCACATCTTTCCCAGTAACGCTAGCGCGGCAGCGCCAAACAAAATCGCAGACGTTACTTTGCTGTTGGTCATGTTGGTCGCAGTAACCCCACCCCCAGCCGCTGACGTAAGGGGTTCTTACTTCTAGACCAGCAACGATTGTGCCACTGATGAACCATTGTTCCTGGCTCTGAGCTGCTTTGGGTGTGGAAACACAAAGACCCAATTTGAAACTAGGCTCTGGCTCCGAACCAGCATCAGCTCTGCCTCGGTGGAAAAGGGGTACGAGTACAGTCGTTTAGCTTCTCTAACTGCCTCCCTGTACCTGTCCCCCCTCCTGAACGCCTCTTCCTTCTCCAACCTTAGCTGTCTGAGTTTAGCTGTGAACCAGGGTTTGTTGTTGTTGTAGCTGGTGTGTGAGGGTACACTGCAGTCCCTACAGAAGCTGATGTAGGACAGCACAGCCTCTCTGAACGCATCCAGGCTGTTGGTAGCAGTCCTGAAAACATCCTAATCATTTGAGTCCAAGGATGCCCGAGTCCTCCATAGCCTCACTTCACAATATTTTTTTTTTTTCTACTTTATTTTCGGGCTTTCCTCGCCTTTATTGAACAGTGACAGCTGAAGAGAGACAGGAAATGCGGGAGGTAGAGAGGGGGAATGACATGCAGGAAATCTGCCACAGGCCGGAGACGAACACGGGTCCTCTGCAGTGAGGGATATAGCCTTGTACGTGGGGCGCAGAATTGTAGAGTATCATTGATGTTGCTAGGTACACGTTGTGCGTGTCTGACACGTTGTGTCAGGGGACGCACCTTATTTTCCCCTGATAATGGCACATTGTAAACAACAAATTCATGTTGAAATCATAGAAATAAACAAAAGAAACCTCGTGGTCAAAAAACACAAAACCGTTTCTTACTGTCTCTCCAGCACCAACTGGGTTAAAAGTTAGTTCTACAGTTACTGCTTGGTTGGATTAATCGGTTTACAGTCTAATAATGTGCATTTGTATTGATTAATGATGGTGGCTGATTGGGCCAATTATACTTTGGTTTCTAACAGCAGTATGCAGTAAATGGTTGCGCATTTTTAAAACTACTTTCCTAATTTAACATGATGTGCTAGAGTCCTACTCCTGATGAGAATATAAAGCTACCCGTTACATTAACCATTTTTATATCTGCACCACTGCACTAAGTGTCTTACTGTTTAAAATGTTAGTTGCTTTTTGTACATACACACACATAATGCTTGTGGTCCTATTTTTGCTATATTTATGTCTATGTCTCTCAATGCACATAGAGAGCAACAAAAAAACGGAGTCCGATCCCCTGTACGTGCACACGTTTTGGATTCCAATGAAACTTTAACGCTCAGTATTCTCGTTGCCCTTTAGCTTCCCTTTGTAACATTTATTCACCCAGTAAAAGCTAATGTTTCTCTGTATAATATGACCTCCTCTGTCTGTCAGCTGCTGTGTATTTACAGATTTGGGGATTTATTTGTTTAATTTTCATTGTACTGACTGAAATCAGGCTGCTATTTATTTGCTCCTGTTAACCTTAACACCTGTAACACCTTGAAATTATTGTTCTCATTTGAAACCTTAAAGAGTCGTCTCATGTGAAGCTGTTTGTTTGTATGAAATTTCCAAATAAGAAAATTATCAAAACATACTTTATGGTCATTTTAAACCATCTCTTAATTGAATTTACAGAACAGTTACTGTATCGTGTTGTATACCTTTACAGTGATATGAAATTACAGATACCATGACACAGGAGTTTGGCCATGTTGCCCATCCTTAAATCCCCACAACACCAACATAGCGATACGTCTTCGGTCTAGCTGATCAAATCACATCGATTTCAGGTGTCACAGTCTCTCAGTTCAACTTTTCATTTAAAATCTGATCAATGATTTAGGCTTATAAACATAATAGTTTAGATCCAGGACCCTAGAATTTGGATCAAGTAGCTTGTGGAAATTAAAGTGAGCCAAATGTTTGCCATAAATATTTATTCAACATTTAGGTAAGTATAAGTATCAAATCGGAATATTTTTTATATCGGGTTATTTGTTATTAAAGCCCCTTTCAGACGTGCAGCCTTTTGCGTTAATCTGGCGGCAATTTAACATGTCGGCCTGCTGTCTGAAAAAGTACACTGATCGCTTGAACCTAAGAGTCACAACAGCAATCTTACTAGGTCGGACTTAGCAACATTTCCAACGACACGAAAGTCTGAACTGAATGCTGTCAGGATAACGTAAAGGCTGCAGCAGCCAACAGTAAAAAACGCAGGAGATAGAAGTGTGCATCTCGTACCGACTTCTAAGATCCCTCTAATAAATCTATTATGCCACATCATCATCTCATGCACGAACTAGCAATCACTCTGAACATATAGGTTTTTCCTGTAACAATCCTTAAACTGTTCAACACCACTCTCACAGATATCGGTTAGCCACCTTCTCTAAACTCTGACTGACCTATCGTACGGACTAGTTTTTTTCTAGCATAACCCCATCCTTATGGGACGCAAATCAAGCAAATAAATTGCGCAAAGTTGGACGCTTGAACATTGAGTTTATTCGCGTGTGACATCACTACACAACAGACGCGAATTCGCATCATGAGAGGGGCTTCTGCCAGGCGGCTCATATCATTGTGAAATGGAAATGGCTGACATGGATTTTGAGGAGAGGGTAGCTGCACTTGATTTGCTATGGAAGGCTGAAAAAAACGGCGTAGGCTCGTTCGGCGCCATGTCTGGGTCCATCAGATCTTCAGAGGCACCCAGCTTGGTGAGTTTCACCAACTCCTCCAGGAGCTGCGCCTAGATGATGGCCGCTTTCAGCGGTACTTCAGACTGAGCCTCTCGTAATCACGTCTACTTGAGCAAGCTCCTGATTGGTTAGGGCAGCGCGAATATCCGCCAAAGTTCAGATTTTACGAAATGCTAAATTCGCGTGATTCACGCCGCAGAATGTCTATTCGCGTCTGGTGTGAATGCACCCTTAGGCTCCCAGTATGCTTTATCACAACTGCAGGTTGGGTGGTCAAACAGCTTCGGAATCGGAGGGGGTATAGAACTTGGTCAAACAACATGTTATATGAGCCACTTTTTGTAGTATAACCTGGCTCTGGTAAATTTTAGTGCTCTGTTTGTTGGCTAGCAATGTAAGGCCAGTGTTCAGACAAAAACAAAACCTTCTCGTTCAATTAAATAAGACCACTGGGGTCTTCTGGCAAATAAGTTTCACTTGGCTACCCTTTTGCTGCAATGCAATGCAATACAATGTTATCCAGCAACACACAGAGCCGGCCAAAATAATGTCTGCAAGCATACATTCCTGGTGGTGGATTCATTTGTAACATGAATGACGAACTTCCACCGCTTACCTGAGCTGTAAAGTCCCCGACAGTTCAGTTCAAATATGAGGGAATGATGATTATTCTATTATGAAAAATGAACTTATTTCCCTTTAAATTTATTAAACATAGTAAAATCACACAATATTTGAAATGGGCATAGCCAGGGTAAATCCCGAACAGTTGGGATCTATTAGACATTTATCATCTGTGAAGGTTTTCTTTTTCATTTAATACCTAATTTGAGGACATTATGAATGTGTTCTAATATAATTTGAGCTGACTATTCCTTTATATTTCACCACAATTGTACAGTAAAACCATATGAACTTTATCTGGTCACAGCCAGGGTCCTCCTGAACAGGAATCCATTGAAAATGTCATGTCACCCATGAAGGAAAGGTTTCTTAAGACAGGTCAAAGACCAAAATCTTTATTATTTTATAATATATAACTTTCATGTTAAATAAAAATACAATAATTCTATTTAATTATACCTGGATTTACTATAATGTGCAATATAATGTCTCTTTAACTTGTTATATCAAATTTCATAAGTTATTGCTGAAAACAGGTCTTTCTTCGACCTTTTTGGCCGCTCCAAGCACCCGTACCGTACCACCATGAATAGATGCGCATCAAAATCCAAGCGGCGGCTGGCATGACCGGTTTTTTCACTTGACCGCTGTGTCAATTTCGGCCTTACAATATTTAGGACCGATGTGCTGTGTTTTGGATAACCCCACGGAATGTATTAACGAACCTATACTTCATGTGTTCTATTTTAGCTTCGCGAAGGGCCTCAATGCATGCCCTCGCGTTTAACGCGGTGCAATTTTCATTCTGAACTCCCACTGACATCCAGCTGCCGCCGCGGAGTGAGAACCACCCCCTCCCCCGGGTTGAACAAGGGCAGCACTGGGAACCATACAGCCGCTACACGCCGCACAACATATAAACCCAGCTAGCGTTTGAACCCAACCCTTATGCAGCGTATTGTAACCGAAAAGTAGATTATCTACGGCCCCTTACCTGTACTGGGCTGCAGCGCCATGGGTAAATCCAAAGTAATTGCCGGTAGCCATTTTGGCATCTTCACCAAGCCGGCTGGGCACTGCGGAGGACAGACATACAGGATAACGCTAGGCTAACCGTTAGCAGCAGGCTCGACTGAGCGGTCCAAGGACTATCCATTAACGTCGCTATCTTCATATTGCTTCTAAAGTTACATAAGTCTTCCTAGTTGACTGTCAAATAATCTACACGTTTTTAAAGATACTCACCATAGGTGAAGGAGACCACTGGACATATGGGAATCATTGGCTTCGTATATTCTACCGACAGTCGTGTTGTAGACCAGCCTAATTATATTACATGTCGCACCCGGAAAAGCCGCCTCGGCGCCTGCGCGGAGGCAAGGGGCCGCGGGGATGTTCGCTTTCTGCTCACCAACTTTATTAACGCCACAAAAACATGACAAATGTAAAACGCACCTAGTTAAAAGCAATTGCACTGTTCGGTCAGAGCTGACTTTAAAAGGTTTTTAAAAGTATTAATAGATGGAAGTGATTCTAGATTCAAGGTGTTTTGAAGTTAATTCCAGATGTTTGGTGCATATGATGAGAAAGCTTTTTTACCAAGGTCTGTTCTTGTTGATGGACTAGTTAATAGTTTTTTCTTTGACGACCTTGTCCTGTAAACACTATTTTGTAAAATAAGCAAGTTTGAAATACATTTTTGTTTAATGGGTAATTTAGCCATTAGTGCTTTAGCAATAAAAATCAATAAATGGAATTTCCGTGTGAGGGAGAGGGAGGACCATTGTACAGTTTCATACAGAGTGCAGTGGTGAGTCCTAGCTGCTGCACTTAGAGCTTCAGATTCAAAGAAAAAGTTTGTAAAGCATTTTTTTTTTTTAAATGTATGGTCAATTTTAAGGCATTTGATGTAGTCTGTTATCAGTTACCAAGTGCATATAAAGAATGTTTCTAATGTTTCGTCCTCACCAAAATAACACTCTTGTTCCCCTAATTGATTGTTTGTACAGCTTCATTAGTAATTTAATATCTGTATGGGTTTACCTGTAGGGGTTATGTCCATACTGCGTTTGTAACATCCCGATGCATCATCCAGACATCACACACACACACACACACACAATGGCAACAAACAAGACAAAAGCTCTTCTCACCCTCAAAAAGTGTGATAATGTGTAACTTTTTTTAACATGAAGCTGAGGTTATCTCAACAATGCTTGGCCTTCTGTAGCCTAAACCTCGGGATATTTCTGGTCTAACAATCCCTATATACTTATTAGGCAAGCAGGCCTAACACTGGTGAGCTGGATTGTATAGCTTAATATCTGCCATAAACACTAAAACCCATTAACATGTCCGAGATTCTGAGGTGCCCGCAGCGGTCACTATCAGCGCATGCGCACGGTGAAGAAGAGTCAGAAACCACAAATCTGAAACAATCTAAACAGAAATTAGACTTTTTTTTCCCCTTGGAATTGCCAATGTCCTAGGAAATCTGCCTTCCCATGCATGAATTTAAACAACATTTTGAACATAGGTCCAGTCCTAACATCCTCAACGGGCATAGCCCTGATGGTGGTGCTACAGAAACTGTCTGAAGTTTAAAACTTTGAACAGTCATAACCACCTCCACTTTTCCTGTTTCTTCGGTTAGCTCAATGTGATCACAACGCGCCACTGGTGCCATTGGAGTTCATTACCTGAGTGATCTTACATTGTTTCTCCTTGGCAGATAGCAAGATCATGATTACCTTTGTGTTTAAGGTCGTGAGTTCGAGCCCTCCCTATCGCCGCATCGATCACATGTTGCCTATCACTAGGCAAGAATTCTACCAAGATTCAATCATATGCCGCCCCACTACCAAGAATTGTGAAAACCAATCACTTCTAAATACACAACATTTTGGGTAAGTTCATTGCCACTCTATTGTCTCAAAGTCTTAATGTTATTGAAAAGATGTGGTTTACCTACAGTGTTAGCGAGCCGGCACGCTAGCAGGCTAATCATGAATTTTTTTTTTGTAAGTTAGCAAATGTTTCAAACAAACGTCAGTTACCTAAATTAAGTCACGAACATTTCTCCATTCATAACCAACCAGTTAGCTGATATAAAACTAAGTTAAGTTATGGTTTATTTTAGGTTGCTGATAACGTATTTGATTACATAGGAAATGATGTACAGTTAGTAACGGGCTGGCTATTTAGTAATAACACTGACGTTACCTAATCATTAGTACAAGATGGAAATGCCATTACAGTTAATACTCCACAGTTTACAATCTGTTTTTAATTCTTAATTTGGATCCACAATTAGCTAAAATAGGCCAAAATAGATATGTATGGGTCAGTCAATGTATTTGAGTAAGCATAGAAATTCGCTGAATTAAATTTAGTTCCATTTATTTTACTTTAGTTAGATGGCTTTACTGTCATATTCAAGTTATAGTATCAATTAAATTCTTAGTTTGATGTCTCTCTATCCTGTTGTAAAATATGAGAAGATAAATTTGAATAAAAAAAAAAAAGAGAAATTATTATTATGGCTGTCTGCCAGCCGCTTTGACTCAGGATGCCAAGAAAGTAAAAAGGGAGAAAAGGCCATGGGCTCGAGCTCGGTCACCGGAGAAGATATAGGAGTCTGCAAGGATTGCTGTTCAGCGCCATGAGCAGCATGTTCTGGGCCAACACCAGTTACAGTTTGGAATCTTCAGGGGCCAAACATTTCAGTGGGTGGTGGAGAATGCGCTGGGGTATGCGGTTGCATTAATGTCAGGGAGTCAGGACGCTTTTATTCACGTAACCTCATTTACAAAAAAATACAAAAAAGAGCCTTCCAGAGCTACGTTTCACACTATCCTGAGGACCGTTATGCCATTCAGGTGAAGACAGGGGCGAGATCCTCCAAAAGCCATGGCCAACCTGCCACAGCCACCTCATCACGACCTTCAGCCTCTTTGCGAGCTGTCATCTCCTCACAACCCTCTACTTCCATGCGACTGTCTTCGGTCCTATTGCTAGGGAAGGGCAAGTCTCAGCAGACCATATACAAGCCTGTCAAGAGGCTGTTTTTGCCACAAAAGTTTAAGCCATGTAAGTATGCAAATAGAAATTCTTTGAGTAACCTTGAGTTGTAGAGGTTTTCATATTTTTAATGTCATTCTTTTTCAGCTGTTCCTGCTCTGTCCCCTGCTGGATCCACCATGCCACCTTTTTTTGGATACAGCGGTGCTGGAACCCACTCACAGCGAGCATTTGCAGGCCGCTCAACAGATGGAGTTATACATAGCACGTATGCATTTTTATGAAATACTTAGACACACACTGTTACCGTTGGTGTGGTGCAGCGAGGAAGAGTCGGACTTCTGATAATCGACGGGTTAATTTAAAGGGAAACAGGAACCGAACACCTTAACCTTCAACATAACCTTAGAACGGACGAGGAGTGCAGGACAGTGAGTCCAATATAAAGGGAGTGCTAATGACGAAGACCAGTTGCAGGGAATCCGGGGAGAGCGGGAGAGATAATCACAGAGTCAGTTCATGTGTGGGACTGGGCGGATCAAGGGAAACCCGAAAGGCGTGGACTGTGACATCACCTCTCCCTCCCAGTAGGCACGTGCTCACGCTGTAGATGTAACAGGGGAGGGGGGGGGCGCGCTCTGGAGACCTTCACGCAGGTGACGGGGAAGGTGCAGACAGGTACGGAGGTCTCCAGGGCGAACCTAGGAGCTTGGGCAGTCATGGCGGGTCGGGAGCCCCACCCTCATGCCCCCCCAAAAAAAAATTCGTTTGGGAGTTTCCAGGAAGGACTCGTGGGCTGCTGGAGTGGGCTCGGTCCAGAAATACATGAGCCAGCATTCCTCCTCTATTGGAAGCACCGATTTGGTGGCGGCCATTGCGATTGGTGGCTCCCGCACAATTCAATTCAATTCAATTTTATTTATATAGCCCAGTATCACAAATCACATTTGCCTCAAAGGGCTTCACAATCTGTAACATACGACACCCTCTGTCCTTAGACCCTCAATTCGATTAAGGAAAAACTACCCAAAAAAACCCTTTTAACAGGGGAAAAAATGATAGAAACCTCAGGAAGAGCAACAGAGGAGGGATCCCTCTCCCAGGACGGACAGACATGCAATAGATGTCGTAAGTACAGAATAGATTCATAGCATCAAAATTATAACATATACAGTTATAATGGCAATGGCAAAATTGTAGTATATATATGTAATTATGTTGAAAAGTGTGGGAT
>WNGW01000012.1:1309855-1327599 GCA_011952105.1 Coreoperca whiteheadi | reverse complement strand
GTCCGTCCTGGGAGAGGGATCCCTCCTCTGTTGCGCTTCCTGAGCTTTCTATCATTTTTTCCCCTGTTAAAAGGGTTTTTTTGGGTAGTTTTTCCTTAATCGAATCGAGGGTCTAAGGACAGAGGGTGTCGTATGTTACAGATTGTGAAGCCCTTTGAGGCAAATGTGATTTGTGAGCCCTCCAGCTGCTGCTGCTGCTGCTGGCAACAGCGCCACTCCTTCTGCCCCCACAGCACTGCCTGCGACTGCATCGCCTATAGCACCACCAACCGAACCCTTACATGGTTTACTGTTGCCACTATGCAGAGTGGTAAGTTTTTATCGAATTGTTAAGGGTGCCAATAATTGTGATTTATACCAATGTACGTCAATGTCATATGTATATACATGTTTATGATCCACTCCAGAAGACAACACCACTATAGTGCCAACATTATTATATTACTATCATGCCATCATCACTATAAATGCCACTAGTACCTTTCGTCAGTTGTTGACCATTTGTAAATAGCTTTACCACAGTTTGATTTGCTTTAAGCACCAGTTTAGGGTCAACATGCAAAAGATGTGCTGAAAGAAGTGAAGAACTGTTTTGTCAGTTCTTGCCAGTTCTTTGGATTGGTGGATGTGTCACTATAGAGGTAACGGTACTGTTTATTTTCATTTGCTGACCAGTGGCTATGGGAAGATAAATAGCTGTTTGCCATCCAGCTCCTGAACGGAGCGGGACACCTGCTGCATCTGATCCCAGCCTTGGGCCACAGCTCCAACCCTCCACTCCAGTCTCTGACTTCAAACTTCCCGGGATGGGGCACTGCTCTGCACTCCCTCATCAAGGTCAGAGGTCAAAACATCGCCTAATCAGGCTGCAAGGACTGTTACTGTTACATACTCCACACAGCAACACAAAAGACGTAGATGTAAGATGTAAGGGCAGCTCCTCAAAGCTCCTGCATAGCAAATTAGTAAAGCATCACTAACATTCGCTGTAATCAGATGGTTTCCAGAGGTGAGCCAAATGCGGAACTCAAGTAACTACCAGTGAAGAATACATTTCCTGTGTAATCTGCTAGTGCATTGGTAAGATGAAAGAATATGAATACATATTACTTCATTTATTTAAATGATACAAAGCTTTCCATTTCTCTTTAAAGCTTTCTCATTCATCAGAGGAGATTTTTGTATATTGCATAGTTTGCATATTCCTTGTCTGGGACATTACAGGCCTTAGTGTTCCCAGAAATGCAGCAGGGTTTGTAGTTTAATTTGCTACATGAACAAAGAACTCCCACACACACTTGTGTTAGCGTAAATGTGTTCTGTGTGGGTTAAGAAAAGCCCTTAGTCTGAAACAAAGCACATCCTTCAGTTTTATCCATTATGAAAATATATTAATCGTGGGTTCGAATCCCGGACCAGACCACGAACTCTCTGGGTGGAGTCTGCGTGTCCTCCCCGTGTTACCGTGGGTTTTCTCCGGGTTCTCCGGCTTCCTCCCACCGTCCAAAGACATGCATGTTTAGGTTAATTGGTAACTCTAAATTGTCCCTAGTGGATGAATGTGAGAGTGAATGGTTGTCTGTCTCTGTGTCAGCCCTGCGACGAGTTGGCCGCTGTCCAGGGTGTACCCCGCCTAAGGCCCGAAGTCACTGGGATAGGCTCCAGACACCCGCGACCCCGAACGGGAACAAGCGGTAGAAAATGACTGAAAATATATTAACATTAGCTGCAGAAATATGATTTTCTTATGCGGAAACCTAAAACATCCTTATTACATGTTTATACATGTTCTCTCTCTCTTTGCTTCAATTTGTTCTAATTTAGCTCCCCAGCAAGACACACCCAGCTTGGCAGATGAGCAGTCTTCAACATCATCAAAATCCAGAATAGAATTTAAAATCCTTCTCCTCACCTACAAAGCTCTTAATGGTCAGGCACCGTCGTATCTTACAGAGCTCATAGTGCCTTATTACCCCACTAGAACACTGCGCTCTCAGAATGCAGGGTTTCTTGTGGTTCCTAGAGTCTCCAAAAGTAGAATGGGAGCCAGAGGCTTTAGCTATCAAGCTCCTCTCCTGTGGAATCAGATCCCAGTTCGGGTTCGGGAGGCAGACACCATCTCCACATTTAAGAGTAGGCTAAAGACTTTTAATGTTTTATCTGAATTAAATGAATTTGTCTTTTGCAAACTGTACGTTATTGCAGAGCAGAACCTTTTATTTATGTGTAGTTGGGAAGTTTTGGGGGACACGGGATTCGAAGCGTCGACTGCCGAGGCATATTTTGGAAGTCCGTTACTATTTGTAGCAACGATAGCTCGACATACAGGCCATTACCTGGGCAATGCAGAATAAACATGCTAATGGCTACCCAGGGATTGACCCATACTGTGTGGATTAGAACCGTGTGACTTCAAGGTTTAATAACTTTAGTCAGAGATGTTCTGTTGATGGACTGCATTTGTTTTCCTTTCTTCCTCTTTCTTCTTCTTCTTCCACCTCACAATGAGGACGACTCACAACTGCACAGCAGCTATAATTTGGTTTTGGCTTTCTATTTAATTTGATTACCTACTTTAATACTTCAATATGAAAACAAGAAAACACAAGGTTATTTTCCTTTTTTGTTACCCAAAAAACCCCCCAAAAACTCAATTCTGAAACTTTTTCCATTTTTCATTTGCCGGACTGAACAAAAGAATTGAATGATCGGATGAATGACCAAGTCTTATTCTGTTGACAGTGACCTCTTCTATAATTGCCCTGCCTATGTCTCTAAATGTTGAATTGACAGCATTATGTAAATTGCACAGAAACCTTCCCCTTATTTCAGTGTCCCACTGCTCTTCTACTGCTTTACTCCAAATTATTCCCTTGGCCTCTGATTTGCTTAATGGGACTTCTATAATCTATAATGTCTCTCCGTAGAGCTTGTTTTGCTAACCTGTCCACATCCTCATTTCAGTTCAGACCCACATAACAGAATAGACATAATAAGTCTGAATAAGTCTGAAATGTGGAATTGAAGCGTCGCAACTGAAACAGATTAAAGCTGTTATGATTTTGGTTGTTTGGGGTGTTTTGGGGGTTTTTGTGGAGTGTTTTTGGTTATTAGTCTGTCCTTGGTCATGGTAGTCTGTCTGAGTTCTCTTTGTTCATTGTTTTGAGTTCTTGTCTTATTTTGTAATTGTCTGTTGAGCCAGTGTTTTGGGGTTTTGATTCTGGTACTTCCTGTTTTATTTTGTAAATGGTCTGTACCCTTCTGTGTCTGTCTTTACTTCCCATCTCCTGATTTACTGATTATGTTCGCCTGTGTTATGTTAGGGCGTTTTCACACCTGAAAGTCAGCACCAAGGCCGGAACGAAAGTTCATGTTTTGATACATTTCATACATTTGGTTGGTTCTGGTTTGGTTCCACACTGGAATCATGCGAGCGCACTAACGAATTTTACATCAGTGATGTGGGCTGCATCTTAACATTGATTGGTTTGTTAGCGGACGTGCGTCTGACGTCAGCGTGTTGTCAATTCAGCGGGTAACTTTGACAAGATGAATGAACAGACGCATATTGTTGCCACTATGCTGTTATTGCAATGGCATTACTATCTGCAGCACCAACTATATTTGAGGCTAGTTCAAATTCGCCAAATGAACGTCCTCGTTCTGCGAACATTTTATTGGCGCCGACAGGACAGGAGGAGAAGACTGCAAGCAATCCTGAATTGTTGACTTCCAGTTGACTTCTTATTATGTCCTCAGACCATATTTCAATTAAAAACCTGGTCTCCTCCTCTCCCCATGTGCTAACGTTACCACGCCTCATTGTTCCTGCGATCTTCTGTGACAGCTCTGGTAGTTCTGTCTTCTTCTGTTGTTTGGGGTTCGTGGGAACCACCGGAACTTCCTGTAAATGGTCTGAAAGGCCGAACCATACAGACGATGCTTTCACACTAGCAACGAACCGAACCTTTGTTAAGTTTGATCCGGACTGAGACTACCTCTTTTCGTCGGACCAAATTTCGTCTGTTTGGTGATCCGAGGGAGGTTTCACACCTGTAATTTTGATTCGGATTAAAGTGAAAAGTCCGAAAGTCTGGACCAAACAAGGTAGATGTGAAAACGCCCTTAGTCACCTGTGTCTCGTTGGTTCACCTCCCCTGAGTGTATATAGTTCGTGTGTTTCCCTGTCCTTGTAGCAGCTCCAGTTGTCTGATGTTCTGGATCTATTTAACCATCAGTATATACAGTATTTGTACATACTGAGAGTTGTGCTCTCTTACATTAACTGAAAAATCTGTTAACAGATCCCTCTCTCTGACCAGCAAGTGCATGTCTGTCAGTGTTGAGTGTGTCCATGGCTCATCCTCTGGAATAACGACTGTTGGGCTCATCTTGATATTAATAATCCCCATGTCCTCTGCATATCTATTGCCAACCCGCTCAAAGCCTCTGCCATGTTCCCAGCACTCCTGCAATTCCATTTTAGTGGGGTGATGTCCTTTGCAGTTAGCCCAGTTGCTGGTCATTAACTGCTTCCTTCTCATATTTAGCGGCATGTCTCCCGCCAACACTTTACTGCTCCACAATGCTGTGTTTGTATCTTATTTAGCTTTCCTAACAGTCCAACAGAGTTTTTGAGGCTGAATTGTGGTAGAAAATTGATGAACTACAGTATAAAAATGATTATGTAAAAGGATCTGGAATATATCAAGACAATGGATGGATTTCTCAGTGTCCCAGTTACTAAACACAAAAAGGTCGCGTTTTCAGGGATTCTCGTAACAACATACATTGCAGTAATTTGTTGTCTCTCTTTCTCTGGTCTCCATGCTCTATTCTGTCCCTGTCCTCTGTCTCCTCCGCTTCATCTCTTTTCACTTGACAACAACTTTGAAAAAAAAAATATATATATATTGGTTTGATAAATCATCATCATATGGTAAATAAAGTTGATGTTTTGTAACATAAGCTGGTAAAAGGCACAGCACCATACATTCAGCACATACTTCATTTCACCGTTGTTAACTTATAGCCACGGACAGTGGTGGGCAGTAACTTTTACTACATTCACTCAAGTACTGTACATGATGGGGAAAAAAGAATAGGGTGCTAGGGCTGCTGACATGGATAGCATGGAGGATAGGCAGAACAGTTGCCTGCCACTCGGAAGGTCAGTGGTTCGATCCCCCAGCCATGCGTCGAAGTATCCTTGAGCAAGATACTGAACCCCAAAATGCTCCTGAAGCTGCGCCTTCGGTTTGTAAATGTTCTCATATGTAAGTCGCTTTGGATAAAAGCGTCTGCTAAATGGCTAAATGTAAATGTAAATGTAAAACGTAGCTCAGGGTGTGTTTGTGCATTGTTTTGTTTTTTTCTCATTTGGTTTTATTTTGAAGGGATTTACGTTCGGAAGTCTATCGCCCCGGAGCGGAAGGTGGCGGTAACGCGCCAATAACAACAGCCGTACACCAAACAGAAGAAGAAGAAGAAGAAGAAGAAGAAAGAGGAGGACTACCGCTGCTGCTGTGTCCGTCGGTACCAAACTAAGCAGGCTAGATGCCATAAGTTAGTGGAGTTCATCGGCAGTGAATCAGACACAGATAGCCCGTCAGGCAGGGCGCTGTGTGGCCTTGAGCCTCTCCACAATGAGTGGCCTGCGGACCATCCTGAGCTCCATTGCGACGGTCGCTCTGTTGGGGGTCGGCTACGGGATGTGGTCTGTGATAGCACCAGGAGAAGACCGGCGGAGAGAGCTCATCAAGGTGGTTCATCTGAATTCCGTGTAACGTTACAGACAAACTAACGCGGAGTCCCCACGTTTCTATCACATAACGTAGCTGTTCCCTGAGTCGGACACTGTGAAGGTAACACTGTAAAAATGTCCCTTTAGCGTTCGCTAGCGTTTACTAATAAGGTGTCATGTTTGAAGTTAGTTTAGTGGTGTTAAAGTACCGTTATAGTCTAACCTCTTACCTTCCCAACCGAACCTCAGAGTCAGCGTTCTTGCCAATGAACTCAGGTTTACACATTCGAGGAATTTGCTTTGGTATTTTTTGGGTGCAAAGCAAGAAACATAGTAGAAATATATAGAAGTAACGTTATAGGCTTAAAGAAACATAAAACGCGTACTGCAGGGCCAGATTAAAATAATAATCTTACATAAACTAAATTAACAAGATCTTTTAATCATTTGAAACAAAACACTATAAGGAAATAATCATAGAATAGGGTATACACTATGACGGCCTGCTATTTATATTTTGGTTTGTGCAATGTGCAACATATTTACAAGTGAATGGCCAGAACTTCACAGTATTACTGTACTAAAAAAGGGTGGGGGGGGTATAGTGAGTCAGTGTCGGGGGGGGGGGTCCCGGGCCTTGTTGAAGAGGCTGATTGCAGATGGAAAGAAACGGTTTCTGTGGCGTGTGGTGTTGGTTCCGGTAGACTGCAGCCTCCTGTCGGAGAGGACTGTCTGGATGCTGGAGGAGGTGAGGATGGACTCCGTGATGGAGGTGTAGAAGTGCACCATCACTGTCTTTGGCAGGTTGACCTTCTTCAGCTGCCGCAGGAAGTCAACCCGCTGCTGGGCTTTCTGCTGAGGGAGCTGATGTTCAGCTCCCACCTGAGGTCCTGGGTGATGATGGAGCCCAGGATGCAGAAGGACTCCACAGTGTCCTCAGGGGAGTCACACAGGGTGATGGGGGCGGTGGGGCTGGGCTCTTCCTGTAATCCACAACCATCTCCACGTCTTAAGACTGTTGACTTCCAGGTTGTTCTGGCTGCAGCAGGTCACCGGGTGGTCGATCGCCCTCCTGAAGGCGGACTCATCCCCATCAGAGATGAGCCCAGTGAGGGTGGTGTCACCCGTAAACTGCAGGAGCTTGACGGACTGGTGACTAGAGGTGCACCTGTTGGTTTACACGGAGAAGAGCAGAGGGGAAAGAACGCAGCCTTGAGGGGAACGGTTGGGGATGGTCTGTTAATGTCCCTCTCCAGGTTGGAGAAAGTTGTTGTTGTGGAAGGAGAGGGGGGAGCCTCTGGGGTGGGCAGAGGCCCAGGCCCCTGCTGAGGTGGAGGAGGTGGAAGTGGTTGGCTGAAGCTGGTGGATGGAGTCACGTGGGATGGTGTGAGGACTGTCCCATTGTCTTTCAAATCGACAGTGGAACTCATTCAGATCATTGGCCAGGCGTAGGTCGTTAATGGAGTGGGGGGGGGGCTTAGGTTTGTAGTTGGTGATCTGTCTGAGCCCCCTCCAGACAGAGGCAGAGTTGTTGGTTGAGAACGGGTGTTGTAGTCTCGCTGAGTACCGTCATTTAGCTTCTCTCACCTCCTTGCTAAACCTCTACTTTGACCCCGTAATGCTACGGCCACACTACTACGTTTTTGTATAAAAACGGCATTTTAAAATGAAAACGACCTCCGAGCGTTTCAGCCTCGTTTCCAAAATAATCTCTGTCCATCCTGCTACGTCGTTAACTAGCCGTTACGTATAGCCATAATTAACGTAGCCTCCATTCCTCGCTAGCCTTCATTATACAGGGCTCCAGGGTGCGACCAAAAGTCTGTCAAGTGCGACTAAACATTGTCATTGGTCGCACCGGTGCGCTGAAATTTAGCAGGTCTCAATGTGCTGTGCATGTCTGTGTCTGTGTGTGAGGCCGCTTCCTGTACTCCTCCCACATTCGTTGCCTGGAGACGAAAGAAATCGCAGCAACATCACAGCCTTTCAACGTAATTCAAAAATGAAGAGAACGAAGCCTATTGATTATTTGTTTGTCAAGAAAAATGCTGCAGTGCCCGTTCAGTTGTCCCCAGGGCTTGAAGGCCCAGGCCAGACCCGACATGATCAGCTGAGGGAACCGTTCCACTAGGCTCCCCTTTCCGCGGTCCTAAGTAGCCTTATCGGCTACATCAGTAACAACAAGCCTCTGTGGAAAAACGAATCGCGGGTTCAAAAATCCAAAATGCCAGTTGTGTTTTTCGGGCGACTTTATAGACATTGTGCGGACAAAGAAAGTCAACCGAGCAGACACATACATACATACAGGGAGAAAGAAGCAGAAAGACACCTGTGTGTGTGTGTGTGTGTGTCGACACCAGAGGTATCAGTGTGTACGTGTGTGTGTGTGGGGGGGGGGGTACTGAAGGGAAAAGCAGCGTGAGCAGATTAAAGTAGTTTGTGAGAATTAAAATGGTGAAATAACCTACTAGAAATAGGGTAATGTATTCTTGCTAATGCTAATATTTTTAGACAAATATCAAAGGTTTTGTATTTTTTCTATTTATTATTGCAGTTTTGCACAATAAATTATCTTAAAATACCTCTGTAGTATGTGAAATATGTCCTAGTAATAGAGTTAAGAGTACAGGATTAGCTGCCATGCAGTTGCCATGCCAGTGCTTTACCCCTTCAGAAGCATTTATATAAACATTTTAAGAAAAGCGAATATACCGTTACTGTCCGCTCTGAACCATCTCTGGTCACAAACAGCGTAAGTGCGTTGTGTGACAGTAATTACCATCTATGATATTTTGTAATCGAGTTACTCGAGGAATCGTTTCAGTCCTAGAGTGCTCTTCTCAAAAATCATCCGGGTATAATGTTGTTTTTATTAAAACATTGTTGATAGCATTTGTTTTTTCTCCATTTTCCATCACTGGATTTTCAAAGTCCTGTTGTATCTTTCTAAATATCGACAATATAACATCCATCCCGTCAATGTACAAACTCAAAAACCCCCACGATATCGTAGCACATATTCGGAGTTCACGTTTGCCAATGATGCTTATAGCGTATAAAATATGTTGAATATTGATGCATCAGAACAAATCCATTACTGACAGCGACATCCAAGAAACAGTACTTGTAGTCACACAACACTTGTACATGCAAAGAATGTTTCTGTTGATGAAGTTTGTAGATTAGCATTGCGGCATAGTTTTACCGTGTGTTCGGTAGAGATTTAAGTTTGACCAGTCAGCCGTGAGCCAATATATACGTAAGTAATTCCCAGCGTCTTCACCTTTTCTGCCAACTCCTGTTTGTGGACATCTCCGCGCAAATTGTTAGAAGAGCACTTTGTAGAGAAAGAGTTTTTAGGGACAGACACAATCCCCTTGATTTACCTGATACATACTTGTATGAACGATACAGATTTTCCGCAGAAGGAATCTGTTATATTTACGAACTTCTTGAGCCGCACATAACAAATGTGATTCGTTGCCCTTACTGTACCGCAAATGTTCTGTATTGGGTTGCGTTTTTTTGCAGTGTATATCCATAATTTTACAATAATGACCTATAGAATGTTTTTGTTTTTTTTTACTTATGCATTAATGCAATCAGCAATCTTCCTCCAACATTCCTCTTTTGCTTTGGCAGCAGAGACAGTGTTACTGCGTGCTCGAAATGCAGTTTTATGTTCTTCATATTTCTGAAGAATGAGCTCTTGCTCCTCTGAAGAAAAATATATAGCTCTCGCCCTATCCATATGGAACGCGATTGGTTGTTTAGTGCCAACGTCACTCTTTTAAGTGCGCGTGAAGTAATCATAGCTTAAGGATCAAAGCCTGAGTTGACAGAGAAAGTTGATAAGCTGCGTCGTGGTACCAATAAAGCCTGATTGCATCAGTTTGGTTTTGTCAACTCAAAACCAATCCTGTAACCCTGTGTTTGTTCAACTACCTTCATTGTTCAGGCCCCAGGTAGTTTACAGCCAGATTTGGCTCCTGGCACCCTGCTCTGCCTCAACACAGATCAGGCAGTGTCCGGTCTCTGTGAGATAACCACGCCCCCTTCATTTGAATATAACAATAAATAATACATGTGGAATTATGAAATAAAAATCAAATGAAATAAAAAGCTATTTATTTATATATTGAACCACATTGACTCATGTATTAATTTCATAGGCACATTTATGTATTTATTGATTTAATATTGAATGAAATGGCATTCCACAACACACAGCTGTACAGTAACTATTAAACTGCAACCTGAGCTCATCTACACACTTTATGGCTGACTGAATTAACGTAAGGGAAAGGCTCACTTTGACAACAACACCGCTGGTTACCCACAAGGCTACCTTCTTTTACCAGAGGTGGAAGTATTCAGGTCCATTACTTAAGCAAAAGTACTAATACCAGCCCCCCTGAAAATACTCCACTACAAGTAAAAGTTCTGCAAGTACTCATTGTGCAGTAAAATGGTACCTGTCAGTGGTTTACCATTATATATGTTGATTCCGGATTAATATTACTAAAGCATTAATGTTTATGTTGCATTTTACTGCTGTAGATGGAGAAGGTTGAGCTAATTTTAACTACTTGATATACTGATAGGTAGTTTAATCTACAGCAATGCATCGTATTCTACAAGATCATCACTACTGGAGAATTTACAGTATGTTATTTTAGAGAAAATGTGTATATCGAGTAGGCCTGCACTTAGCAGAAAAAGTTGAAAAGCCTCCCGCATCATTTATATCGCCCGTATGGGAGCATTTCGGCTTCCCCGTAAAATATAATGATGACGGAAGAAGGGCGGTGGACAAAACTATAACGGTATGTAGACACCAAAGGTTCCTGGCTGTATGTTTTCATGTAATAAATGGAAATGCAAATGGGAAAAATTGTATCCTCCTCCTTTTTTTTTCTGATCCGAAAAATGATCTTTATTTTGAAAGAAAATGATTCCTTTCAAAATAAAGGCCAAAGTTTTTATTATTTGAATTTTTTAAAATCGAAGTCATTTAAAATTAAAATTGTGAACAGGGTGTATCGAGATCGCGATTTTTATAACGATTTATCGTGCAGGCCTAATATCGAGAGATATATATCGTAACATAGCCTAAAAATATTGCCCAGCCCTTATCAGCAGCACCGCTGGCTTTGCGTTTGTATTTGTTATGGTTGGTTTGTAAAACAGACACAACCAGAGCTACACATAGTGTGTGTGTGTGTGTGTGTGTGTGTGTGTGTGTGTGTGCAGTAACAAATGTGTTCCCATTCACGTGACTTTTCACATGAACAAGTTGCCTACCAATTCGTGTAACAACAAAGCCACCTTATTTGTTGAAGTATGAAGTTCCATGAAAAGCAACATTTAAAAGATGTTTCCCAGATCCAACCTTATACTCTGGTTATTGGTGTTAAATAAGGTGTTACAGTCACACAATTCATCTTGGCTGTTCCTCAAAAATAGCCTAAATAATCAGAAATTGCTACAACGCCCCCCCCACTGACACTGACTTATTATACTTGCACCTCCCCCTTTTTAGTACAGTAATACTGTAAAGTTTTGTACATTCATCTGTAAAAATGTTACACATTGGATATACTATAATTTAAACACCATGTTGCCAAATTGTACGTACTCTAGTCTATGATAATTATTTTCTCATAACATTCTGCTTTAATATTACTGAATATCTTGTCAATTTTATAGTTACGATTCTTCACCTGCAGTATGTGCTTTATGTTTCTTTATACTTCTTTATATTTCTATGTTGTGATTTAACAATAATATGCCAGTCATGGCAACACCATTTGTTGGGGTTTACCATGATTAAAGGGGCACCAAGTTTAGGATGGTGCTATCAATTAGATTTGGCTATCGGTATGATCAAAGATAATCTTAAATAATGCTTTAAATTAATAAAGACCTCAGGTCTCCACCTTTGGATAAAGGAAAGGATAGACAATTCCTTGATTGAGTCTCATAAAATAGACTAAACCATCAATTTGGAACTCAGTTTAATAATTGAATTAATAACTATAACCCCAAAATATGATTAATAGCTAGTAGTTGAAGGATTTGGAATTCAAACATATGATGTTTTTTAAAATTATTCACTCTTGTGAGACATTAAAGAGACCAGCATAATTAAACACAAGCATTTATTTACAAAGGTAAACAAAGCAAAAACACACTATGAAGACTAACTAAATACACTAAACTACAGAAAAAAAGATGTGTGTACGTACGGACGTCAAGTGGATCAAAGAAAGAACGCTAAGTCAAAATGGCAGTGAGGCCATATAAATGGGTAGAGTGTCATGAAGCTATAGTTACATTAGCTTCCGTGTTGTGAAGCTAAGCATTAGCTGCATGGCTAGACAAAGGGGAAATGTAAAGATGGCGGTAAGCCATGGAAGAGAGAGGGTGACTACTAAAGTTGTATTAGCACAAGTGTGCTAGAGGCCAACTAGGGAGATGTGTTTGTGTGCTAGCAGGTAAAAGTTAAAAGGAGTTAGTTAGCATGCAAAGACCCTGAGTGAAGCATACAAAAACTAACATCAATTTAGCAGTGGCTACCAGATTAACAAACAGATTGAAAAGAATCACAACGATAAGTCTTGATGAAATCACACCAGCAACGTCCAATATGTGAAGTTAACTTAACAGTTTTGTACTACACTAAGCACCTTGTTAAGCCAACATGCTATGCCCAGTGGTTGTTACCAGTCCTTTGGGGCGAAGAGAGGTTGCTTTGGGTCGCTGTTGCTCCGCGGGCCGGCGTCTGTCTGTCCGGGCCAAGCGGGGAAGAATTGTGGGTCTGGTGGGGAAAGCAGCAGTTGCTATGTCCGCGTGGAGGACGTTCACTCTTGCCTGTTGTCGATTGCGTTCTGTTGAGGTAGCTTGGTGCCAACTTGCTCAGTTGCTTCTTAAAGTTTAGCTGGCAGGCTTGCCGCTAAACTTGTTGTAATAATCTTATGCGTCGCTGCTATAAGAGTGAGAGTTCAGTTCTGAAGGAAGGCAGGCTTCTTGGTTGCGGCCCCCAGCTGGCTGGCACAAGGAGGTAAGAGAGACGGCTTCGTGCGACTGTCCGCCAGGACGAGCGCTGAGAGAAGAGTGTAGAGCTGCTGACCTGCTTTATACTCACACCTCAAACAGACGTCAAGGGTGTGTTCACTGTCTCAGGGATTGTGGGACGAAAAGGGAATGTCGTCCTTAAATCAAAGTTCAGTTAAATTTACCCACATGAATGAACTCATCCGCTGATTCCCAACATATATGTTTATTGTTTTACACCAAAACACCAAAAAAATTCCTCATACGTGTAAAACTACTTACAGTAAATACAATAAAATTGCAATAAAGCTCTTCTTGATTCTGATTCTGACTCAGGTGAGGATTGAGAAGCGCATAGGGGTGTGCCATATGAAATTGTTCACAAGAATACCGGTATAGTTTTTAATATGTTAAAAAATATCATATCGTAATAATGGCAACATTCCAACTTGTTGACGTAATGATGTTGCACCGTTATGCACAGCAGCAACAAACTGAAAGCGAAAGTAAGATTGCCAGTCCACTTAGGGACTTGGCTCTAAAAAGGGGAGCTACTTCAGCAGTGGTATTGGTTTGGTTACAAAAGATCAAGCAGTGTTTCCCACACGTAGGCTATTTTTATAACTGAAATGAAAAAGTGAAAGATTTATGAAAATAAATGATATAATTTTCTTGTAAGACAATTGCATTTAACACACTCACGAGAAGTTGGGTCAACATTTTCTTTTTGTGGTTTAATGTAGTATTTCATTACATGTATCTGCCTCTTTCTGTGCTGCCCAACAGAATCTGCCGGAATCGAACCCACTGAGAATGGAAGAGACAAGAAAGAGGAACGCTCTGGTGATGCAGGCACTCAAGGAGGCTGCTGAAACTAACGAAAATATTGCAAGAGGGTTCGGAGGATCTGCGAAATAGGCCCATGTCTGTGACCTGTTTGCAAAGTCTTCATGTATTGAATACTGCTGGCATGCGGGGCGCCAATCTGTTCAAATAAAGATGAACATTATATTATTTTACAGGGCGGTTGTTGTGTAATTTACAGCTATAATGTCTTCATGGTGTATATATAAGCAATTTACCACTGAATGTTAAATTGTTTTTTAAAACACGCCTAACACAACCACATCTTTTCAGTCTTATTCAAAGATCTGGTTCTTCAGCATTTATCAGAATCAGCTTTATGTGCCAAGCATGTGTACACATACAAGGAATTGGACTCAATATTTTTCATTGCTCTCAATGTGCTTACACGAAAATAGACAGCTAAGAACAAGGACAATAAAGCCGAACAAATTAAGGTAACACAATAGTGCGTTAAAATATATGAAAATGCGAGCAAATTTATGAATGTGAATGAAAATATATAAATATGAGCGTGAAAATGTGTGGGTGTAAGAATGAAATAAATTAATGTGAGGGTCAAAATATAGATTTGTGAAAGGAGAATTTATGTATGTGAGAGGGCCAGAATGTATTATGGTTTGTAGGGCCCCTCACAGTGAGTTGTAAATAATACACATAGTGCAAAGAAATATATAGAAATGATATACATGGAGTGGATGATTAAATACAGTTTGTGCATGTCTTTGCATGCTAAGAAATTCCTTTTAACTTGGCACTGTTGTCTTACAGATCACACACACATACACCTGTAGTTTGGCCTTCAGCAAAGCCACTCTAACCTACATGCTTCACCGGCATTTTACATCAGCAGCCGAGCCACCATCTCTCTCACACTCACGCAGGTTTACATTTGGAATGGGGACCAGGTTGTGGATCATCACTTGTGGGGACCACCCTTTCTACAGGATCTAGAGGTCTTAAAAAAATTAGGTACACTTGCCATTGCCTAGTTTACTTATACATGCCTTCAAATCTCTCGATTGATAAAGTAATGACTAGACCATGATAAGCGGTGATTTATGAAAAATCCAGTAAACATGGTTGTATATAATTTGCATAACACAGATTCTCATTTGTGTATTAGGGACCATGTTAGATCAACAAGATCATTTCTACGTGATATAATCCTGAGATTATTGCATTTCATCTGTCCTATTATTATCACAAGGTTCACTACAAAATGGAGGAGCATATAGAACCACTCCTGTGATTGTCCAGTAAATGTACAGTCAATTGCTAATAAGCTGAAATCAAGTTGTCCTCAAATGACCAGGTTATGGCTTTAATAATACATTTTTCATAAAGTTAGCAAGCTGCTATCCACTGGGATGAGACCATTAAATACCCAAATACAGACATGGAGTTCAACCACAATAGATAATGCCCATTTTAAAATCTACTGTAGCAGCACCAAGATTCATGCAGACTGATAATCATTATAATATTTCATGAAAGAAAATTGTAAGCTTTAAGAACCACCGTGCCACTGTTTGGGGGTAATATAAAAGCATTCTTAGGTAGAGGTGGATATCGTTGGGAATCACAAATCTACACTGTAAACCGAACGTGTGAGTACTATAAATATCACGATCACATTACATATATGTAACTTATTCTAGATGCTTTAGACTTACGTTTTTTAATGGTGGAAACCAGGTAAATAAATGAGCATTTAAGCTAGAGACATTGTTCTGACTCCTCTGTGTTTGTTAATCTTCTTGATATCAGGGCTCCCTTAAGTACCAAGAATTAAGTAGTGAATTATTGTACTGAAATTGTTGTCTAACCCGTATCTGCCATACAAAAGTCAACCTTTTACTTTTCACTGTAAGAACTATTCTATATATCTCACACAGGGTTCCCTTTTTTTAACCACAGGCAACCACCCAGAAACCAAAATATATATTGTAACTAGTACTCAGTCACCAAACACTCATCACCACCCTAATAAAACTATCAATCATCTCCCAGGTTTGTCTAAAAACATTTGCTACATTTAGTTAATGCTAATTATTAATTTAATTAGTTCATTACTCCAATAATTCAAACTAATTTAATTTGCAAATTTGAACTTTTAATGAATCCAGGTAAATCAGTGAAATAGCTTCATATTATACCCAGGGGCTTTCTCAATCTATCTCACCCATTTCACATTTCTGACAGCAAACTGAAGAAAACAGCAATGTAAACAATGCCAGGGCTTGAAAAACCGCTTTGCAAATTTATTTTTAAACATAGGAAATGCATTCAACATGTCCATGCAATTGTTTATGACATATGAAAGTAAACCAAATCTACAGTACCAGCCTTCGTTAGTAAACTCCATACTATTTACCCTGCACTCCTTTTGAGGGTGTAATGCGGTTATAAACATAAAATGTCACGTTCTGTCAGTTTGTCTGTCAGTCTTGAGAGCTTCTGGTTCAGCCCTTAAACATACACAATACAAGAAGTGATGAATCGATTCATGTGCTTCTCGATCGCTTGCACCTCGGTCTGCTGCCAAGGTGTTCTTCTTAGGGTGGCTTTACCTACATTCGTAAATAAAAATAAAAGTTAGCGTGTGACCTACAATTCCTTAAAGTATATGTACAGTATTAGGCCAAAGGTCAGTGGACACCTGACCATCACACCTACAGTATATGAGCTTGTTGGACATCCCATTCTAAAACCATGGGGAATTTGGACCCCCCTTTGCAGCTTTAACAGCTGCCACTCTTCTACGAAGGCTATCCACAAGATTTTGGAATTTGCCATGAGGGCCAATGAATCTAAATAACTACCTGGCTGCACTGCAGGTCCCTAGGTGACACCATGTCTTATAATGGCGCACAAAAGCATGAGCTGGTGCAACAGTGAGGAAGTAAAGCTGTTGAAGGCCTTTTTACCGAGTGAGACTGAAAGAAAGAAATTGCTATCTAGTAATAGGATACTAAGACAGGGTCCAAAAAAAAAAGATTGCCTGATGGCCCAGGGCCAGTAACCGAAGGGCCACTTAACACACTCTGACTCCAACCTTGATCTTTTAGGTGATGAAAACTGAGATGGATTTAAACTGAGAGTTTTCGGTTTCAGAACAGCTGATCAGAATTAGTTCAATCAAATCTGAGTATGTTCACTCTGAATTAAGCATGTGCATGGGGAATGAAAAGGAAGCCATGATCAATGGAGCTTTGATACTATGGTTCACCATCTTCTTCTTCTTTTCCTTTCGGCTGCTCCCTTTCAGGGGTCGCCACAGCGAATCATGCGCCTCCATCTAACCCTGTCCTCTGCACCCTCTTCACTCACACCAATTAACTTCATGTCCTCTCTCACTACATCCATAAATCTCCTCTTTGGTCTTCCTCTAGACCTCCTGCCTGGCAGCTCCAACCTCAGCATCCTTCTACCAATATATTCACAGTCTCTCCTCTGAACGTGTCCAAACCACCTCAATCTGGCCTCTCTGGCTTTATCTCCGAGACATCTAACATGAGCTGTCCCTCTGATGTACTCGTTCCTGATCCTGTCCATCCTCGTCACTCCCAAAGAGAACCTCAACATCTTAAGCTCTGCCACCTCCAGCTCTGCCTCTTGTCTTTTCTTCAGTGCCACTGTCTCTAAGCTGTACAACATCGCTGGTCTCACCACCGTCTTGAACACCTTTCCTTTCATTCTTGCTGATACTCTTTTATCACACAACACACCTGACACTTTTCTCCACCCGTTCCAACCTGCTTGCACTCGCCTCTTCACCTCTTTTCCACAGTCTCCATTGCTCTGAACCGTTGACCCTAAGTACTTAAAGTCCTGCACCTTCTTCACCTCTGCTCCCTGTAACCTCACCGTTCCACCTGGGCTCCTCTCATTGACCCACATGGATTCTGTCTTACTGCGGCTAAGCTTCATTCCTCTGTTTTCCAGAGCAGACCTCCATCTCTCTAGATTCTCCTCCACCTGCTCCCTGCTCTCACTACAAATCACAATGTCATCAGCAAACATCATAGTCCATGGAGATTCCTGTCTAAGCTCATCCGTCAGCCTGTCCATCACCAGA
>WNGW01000012.1:1229105-1271457 GCA_011952105.1 Coreoperca whiteheadi | reverse complement strand
GTAGCCAGGCTGACAGAGAGCCACAGCTCCATTGAGCCATGTATTCCTGTAGCCCTCAGCAGTAACGACTTCATGAGCTTCTTTAATGATAAAATTTTGACTATTAGAGAGAAAATTAATCACGTCCTGCCCTCAGCTGGTGCCAACCGATCTTCGAGCATAGAGGCGTTGGAGGGAGCTGTGAAACCTGATGTGTACTTGGACTGCTTCTCTCCTGTCGACTTTATTCAACTAACATCGACAATTTCTTCATCTAAGCCTTCGACCTGTCTCTTAGACCCAATTCCAACTAGGCTGCTTAAAGATGTTCTACCATTAGTTAGTACGTCTTTTGTAGATATGATCAATTTGTCTTTACTGACAGGTTATGTACCACAGTCTTTTAAAGTAGCTGTTATTAAACCTCTCCTTAAAAAGCCCACACTCGATCCAGGGGTTTTAGCCAACTATAGACCTATATCTAACCTTCCCTTTATCTCTAAGATCCTTGAAAAAACTGTTGCTAATCAGTTATGTGACTTTCTAAATAACAATAGTATATTTGAGGATTTCCAGTCAGGTTTTAGAGTGCATCATAGCACAGAAACAGCACTGGTGAAAATTACAAATGACCTTTTAATTGCATCAGACAATGTACTTGTCTCTGTACTTGTCTTGCTAGATCTTAGTGCTGCATTCGATACCATTGACCATCAAATTCTATTACAGAGACTGGAACATTTAATTGGAATTAAAGCAACCGCGTTAAGCTGGTTTAAATCCTATCTATCAGACCGATCTCAGTTTGTTTATGTTAACGATGAATCATCTGAGCACACCAAAGTTAGTCACGGAGTTCCGCAAGGAAAGAGGGGAGTCCTGAACCATCCCTTAGTTATGCTGCTATAGGCCTAGACTGTCGGGGGACTTCCCAGGATGCACCTCTCTCTCTTCACCTCTGTCCTCCTCTCCATCCATATGCATTCTCATCCCATAAATGCATGTCACTAACTTGACTTCTTCCCTCTCCCGGAGTTTTGTGCTTTGTCGTCCGTCTCTTCTTTCTTAGTGTCACTTTCAGCAGGTATTTCAGTGTCCGGAGATGTATCTGGATCGGTGACTATGGCAACCTGCTGGGGCAGTGTTGCTGTGTCTATGGTGCAGGGGACGAGTGGCTCGGGTCCTGCTCGTTGGGCTCCACCTGGAGCTGCTCGGTTGTCCGTCTGGACCCATCATCTTCCCTTATGTTTTACCACCTAAACATTTCTAACATAATAATATATATATACAACAATTTTGCCATCATGGCTGTATATGTTATAGTTTTGATGCTATAAATCTATTCTGTACTTACGACATCTATTGCATGTCTGTCCGTCCTGGGAGAGGGATCCCTCCTCTGTTGCTCTTCCTGAGGTTTCTATCATTTTTTTCCCGTTAAAAGGGTTTTTTTTGGGTAGTTTTTCCTTAATCGAATCGAGGGTCTAAGGACAGAGGGTGTCGTATGTTACAGATTGTGAAGCCCTTTGAGGCAAATGTGATTTGTGATACTGGGCTATATAAATAAAATTGAATTGAATTGAATTGAATTGAAACTTATCCCTCACAGCTTTATTCACTCTGCCCACTACTCTGCTCAGAGGGGTGCTGTCCTGCTCAGTGTCTGTGCATGTGTCTGTCTCAATCTCTCTCAGATCTTGTCCTGACATACATCTGGCGGCTAGGGGCCGAAAATCTCCTAATGCCATCTTTTGTCCTGCTGTCAATTTATCAAGTTTCATTAACCATACACTCCCTCCCTCTGAGGGCGGTGGCATCTGGTCTGTGATAACCTGCACATCTCCTATATTCCACGGCTTATATCTCTCTCCCCGGCCTGCCCCGACCTGTACTAATGGCATCATGGAAGCCCCTCCCCTGTATGGCCTACCACTACGTAACTTACTTCCCGCTGTCTGTCCTCCATATTCAGCCTATTGTCGATGACCTGCTTTTTCTGGACTCACCTACGTTCTTCGTCTCAGTAACTCCTCTGTCCTGTTCTCCAAAGCCTGTTCCAGCCGAGCTATCCTTCTCCACTGTTCCTCTAGTTCTTCCCTAGTGATCTCCCACTCACTGTCTGCCTGCTCTGGAGCCCACCGTCCTCTGACATAACCCGCAGCCTCTACTACCTGGGCTGGATCTGTACCTTCGCCTCCCATCTGACATTCGCCTGAAACTATTCCTGTCACCTCTGCCTCATCCCCTGACTGCTCCCCTGTCTGACCATTCCTACCTCTGGGCGTGTACTCGCTGCCTGTGTCTGACCTGTTGGTTTGTAGCCTAACTTTCCTTCCTCACCTTTCACTCCTGAGCCCTGTGTCGTGTGTGACGTCGCCATTTCGACTTGAAACTGTCCCTCAGTGATGTGTAAGGTGGGATACATAGCCGCTGGCGGAGCAGATGGGATGTCTGTGTTCGTGTGTGTGGTTGCTTGGTCATTGATAGGGAATGATAAGGGAGGGAGTGTAGGCGGGGGTGCCTTTTTTTCTCTTCCTTTTCCTTTTTTTCTGGTACAATGCTCCACCCCTTGGCAATACATCGCCCTGTGATACCACTTTTGCCTCTGCTTTTCTGCTACCTCATACTCTCGCTGATACTTAGGCTTCACAGACAAATTTCCTTCCTGTGCCTTCTCATTTGCCTCCTTTGCCATTTCTCTAAATTTCTTCTCCTCACGCCACAAATATTTGCCCAACGGCTCCTCTGCCTCGAAATTCACTTTCTGAGCCTCTTATGCCTCTCTTTTCACTTGTCCTCTTGCCTTCTTCTTCTCTGTCTCTGAATCTCCATTACCCATAGGAATCAACACATATGGGTTTTGCTCTCTGAGTGGTTTCCATAGACTTTGGCCTCCAGGGCCCCAGTCTCCTTCATCCAACTCTCTATCAAATTCTCCGTCCATACTTTCACCTGCCTAACCACTGAAATGAGCCAGTCCAGAGAGGAGAGGCTTTTTGTATTTTGAGACACTCAATCCAGTCCTTCCCTGGAGAATTACTTCTTAGGCTTAAATTTAACCTTTAACCTATATAAAACAACAGCCACATTCACTGAAACAACAGCACAATAGTTCACCCCCAAAGTTCAACCAACCATGCACACGACTAAAAACAAGACACCGTACAAAGAACAAAACCAACCTTGTTCTTTAAGACAGTCAAAACATTTAATGACCAAATTATTCCCTGTTTCGAATTTTCCCTAAAGGTTCTCAAACGTACCAGACGTACCTGTCCCAGACAACATTTTTCTTATTGTGCTGTGCTTCTAAGTGTCCCTGACACAAGTGTCCCAGACAATATTGAGTACCCTTAACACAGTTTTAACACTTTGTGTACGTAGAATTTGGGGGACCTCACTTTTCCCGGGCAATTTCCAACCCAGCTCACCAGGGACTTTAACCCGTGTCCTCGTCAGGCCACAGTTGTAGACAGCCAACTCCAACAGTCAGCAGTTCCAAACTGCTTACTAAAATTAATTTTTCTAAACAATTTCTGTTCTTACGGTCTCTTTTAATTTATAAACCAATCACCTTCAGCACCTCCGGCTCTAGATTTGGAATATGTTCAATATGCAGATTTCGAATAAACAGGCTCTGCTTACCTTGTTTTGTAGACCGGTCTTATGAGCCTTCAGCAATGTCCGTGATCAGCTCCTCTGTCCAATTGTCGAACCTCTCTCATCCCGGACGAGCCCCCACTTGTCGAAGTAGGCCCAGCCTCACCTCTCTCCGAGTTGGTTGATGAGAAGAGATTCACCAGAGACCTTTGAAACTCAAACTAGTTTATTTCACAGCATAGTACGTACAGATTAATCTGGAGGCACAACGCAACCACCTCAGGCTTCTGTTCCCCGTGATGCCTGCGTTATGTCCGCCGCTAAGACAGCAAAACCCCTGGTTATATGCTACCCATCCCCCGTCACACATTTTCAGTACTTTACGTAGCTTGTTATCTCAGCATGCCTCTGTTCCTTTCGGCCTTGGTCTAACCCTTCTCCCTCATCCTCTTATCTTAACCTTCAGTTTGTTACATTCTATGATGCCATCACAGCTACTGTTATGAGATGTGGCAGGAATCAGACATGTACAGAGACACATATCTTAAATACAGGGTGTCAACAATATCCAAAATCCACAAGAGCCAGGTATCTTCTGTCTCTATGAGGAGTATGAGGCAGACGGGGACACCTGTTGTCTGAGTGGGTATAATCACATCGGCCTCGCTTGCAACCTGGCACGCCTGGGGGATAGTTTACCCTGATATCATGTGTTCTGGTTCAGTGGTCAGAAAAGAGACTTCAGTGCTTGCTTGGGCCTACAGACCTTGTTGACTGTGTCCAGCTGGGTGCTGAGTCTAACAAGTCCCCTAAGAAGAATGGGGGTCGGAGCTGAGGGATGACGCTGACAAATTGCGGGTTTCCCCCGATCTGTTCAGAGATGGCACACACTCCAACTGCCTTACAGAGGGTCTGTGGTGAAGCTGCAGAAAGAAGGCAGCGGCTCTGCTGTGCAAAAGCGGGAGCAAGTGTATGTTGGAAGAGCTGGTCATACTATTCTTGGCTGATAGCTGACTTTTCGGACAATATGGCCAAAAGCACATCTGGAGTGGTGACATTTTTAAGGTGCACTTCACAAGACCATTTGAGGACTGTACAAGTCTCTGCCGGTTTTTCAGTGAGCACAGGAAAGACTTGTAGTGGAAAAAGGAGTTCAGACCTTCAGTCTGTGGTTGCGGCATGCTCACAGGCAGTCGCGAAGGATCAGCACCAGGATCAGGTGCTGGGAAAGGCATTATCATCAGTAGGGGTCCTCTAGATGATGGTGACTTGTCCATCTAAAGTGGCCCGACCACTGGCAGAGCCCCCTGTGGCAGTCAACGAATGGGGCCAGTTGCTCCAGTAGGTCTTGGCCAATGAGTAGCATAGTAGTGTGTGTATAAATGGGCTGCACCAGTGTCTCATGCAGGGTGATGTCAATCCACGTGTGCTTTGTGATGGGCGACTTGTCCTGGGTGATGTTCATGTTTCAAGTCTTGACTTGGCGAGCATGGCTCTAGCCATTTCTACAAAAGTGCTAGCACACATTAGGCTGATTTCAGAACTGGAATCAAGAATGGTGAGGGTGCTGATGCACCCCTACCATTACAGAGCTATTAATACGCCAGGCGTTGGCCTTGCGTACTAGATCATTCAGAAAGGAGGGCCATTGGGCATCCAGGGTGGTGATCTCAGGAAGTGCCATGGGTTCCCGTGACTCTCTGCCCCAACCGACGAAGTAGACCCTGGGAGTTGGGGAAGCATCCCTCTGGTCTAGTCATGCTGACGGTGGGGGCCAGTGTTGGGTCACTTTGGCAGGTCCAACTTTGCAGATGAATGGCGGGATGTTTCAAGCATTTTCAGGGGACATCCTGTTTTGCTTTGACTTCCCCTCCAGGGGTTGTCTGGGTTCTTACCATTGTGCACATTGTCTTAGTCTGTCCCCTCCCCTAGGACCAATTTGCCTTTGGAGCCTTCCCAGCCTTCTCAGTACACATGGCAAGCGTATTCCACAATGCTAGTCAGTCAGCTTGTCCTCATGTTAGCATCCATAGCAGGCTTTGCAGGGGGCACACTGTTCAAAATTTGAATGAAAGGCTGGGCACTATGCGCTTAGCACGTCAGTGATTGGTTAAAAAAGGTCAGACCACAAATGGTCAGAAACCAGACAAGCAGACAGTAGGAGATGGTGGAAAGAACCAATGCATGTAAGTAAGTTTTAGAAACAGACAAAGACAAGTCTGATCTGATTCTGTTGTAGACGTAAAGTTTTTACTGTAATTTCTTAGACAGACACTGGGTGTGCTCTTTGTAGCTGAGATGTGAATCCAGGAGCACACTGAGGTATTTATAAGTTGTAGCTGTTTTCAGTGTAACACCAAAAAAAATGACTGGGGTGGATATCTAAAATTGCTTCCTGGGTGAGTGGAAAAACATGCACTCAGTCTTTTTTACATTAATGCCCAAAAGCATACAAAAATGTATTTATTTTACTGTTTTAAACTAACAGGAAAGGATACAATATGTGCACTGACTTTGGAACTTCAATTCAACCTCACAACGAGAAAAGAAAATGTGCTTTTAAAAGATTTAATACTTAAAAATATTTAGATCTTTCTGTAGTTGTCATACACCATCTGCAATGTATATAATTTGGAGATGTGGCTCCATTTCCTTTGTGCATTGCAGTGTGTACATCAGGAGCACAATAATACATTTTTGCGATCGCAGAGTGAAATATATTTATTCTACTGATATTGCTTTTTAAGTAATTGCTTTCTTTTAAACTCAATGCTGAGTTTCAGTGAAACTACACACAACAGTCATGTGTTCACGTGAACAGGGCATGTTAATAAGTCAAGCGGTGGAGCAGAAGAACTTAAAGCCTCCCCCATCATTTAAATTTTGGCTTCCCCGTAAAATATAATGATGACGGAAGAGGGGTGGTGGACAATACTGTAATGGTATGTAGACACCAAAAGTTCCTTGCTGTAAGTTTTTATGTAATAAATGGAAATGCAAATGGCAAATTGTCTCCGCCCCCTTTTTTTTTTGATTTGAAAAAGTTTCCGATCCGTGACTCAAAATCCATAATGTGATCCGAACCGTGGGTTTTGTGATCCGTTACACCACTATAACACATACACAACTTTTTATAAAAATGTCCCTACTAAACTTAAAACTATAAACCATCTTTTACATATAATACATGAATAGATTAAAAAAAATTGCCTACGATGAAGAGTTATCTTCCAGTATAAAGTTTTGGCTTAAGCCAGGGGTTCTCAACCTTTTCTATTTCAAGGATCACCTACTCATACTTAATTTACAAACATAAACATAATTTATAATAATAATAATAAAAATTTTGGATTATCTATTCTATTCTTCAATTCAATTTTATTTATATAGCCCAATATCACAAATCCCAATTTTGCCTCAAAAGGCTTTACAATCTGTAACATACGACACCCTCTGTCCTTAGACCCTTGATTGGACTAAGGAAAAACCCTCCCCCCAAAAAACCTTCTAATTGATCTAATTTAAGTAAGTAAGTAAGCTTTATTGATATAGCACCTATCACAAATAAAATCACAAAGTGCTTTACAGAGTGCAGTTAAGACAATTTAAAACAAGAAAACTAAACCTAAAAACATAAACAGTCCAGTCAACTAAAAGCTTGTCTTAAAAAAGTGTCTTCAGCTGCTTTTTCAAAGAAACAACAGATTCGGCCACACGCAAGTTTTAAGGCAGGTTACCCATACACACACATTCATACAGTGATGGCAGGAGCTAACTGCCCATCAGTACAAATTAAACTAAGGTCGACAGGAGAGAAGCAGTCCAAGTACACATCAGGTTTCACAGCTCCCTCCAAAGCCTCTATGCTTGAAGATCGATCGGCACCAGCTAAGGCCAGGACGTGATTAATTTTCGCTCTAATAGTCAAAATTTTATCATTAAAGAAGCTCATGAAGTCGTTACTATTGAGGGCTTTAGGAATACATGGCTCAATTGAGCTGTGGCTCTCTGTCAGCCTGGCTACAGTGCTGAAAAGGAACCTGGGGTTGATTTTATTTTCCTCTATTAGTGATGGGTAGTAGGCTGCATTACGGAGGACCTTCTTATATATTTTAAGACTACCTTAGCAGGCTAAACAAGATTCTCCCAAATCTAGTAATTCCATAATTCCAGAAGTGAAATAACAGTGTGTAAATGTATAGATGTGTGTGTGTGTCTGTGTGTGGGTGGGTATGGGTGTGTGTGTGTGTGTGTGTACAGATGAGGGAAGTAACCATTTATTATATTATAATTAACATTATCACTACCATTATCACCATCCCTCCTCATCACCATCATACCGCCATCTTTGTATTAGTCAGGTTTTTTTGTTGTGTTTTTTTCTATGTAATGATTACCAAATAATTAATTTTAGATAGTTAGCTAATAAGATAAGCTAACCCTCCCCCTGCATCCTTTCAGTCATATAGATCCTGGCAGTCCAAGAAGGTTGCCACAAATGTGCCTGTTCAAAATACTAAAACTAAATCTTTTATAAAAACTTTCATAATGACATTGCTACCTGGAATTGTATTTTTCATAACTGTATTGAGATAACACGAAATTAAAACCAAACAGAATTATGTTTTTTCGTTTTTAATTACAATGAAGTACAAACGATGATTCACGAACCAAACTATTACATATCGAATTATTCAAAAACATTTTATCTTGATGATGAATAGAATTGTTTTATGATCACACCATGAGTTATTTCGAACAGGCACATTTGGATCAGACAGCCGATAGTACAGATTGGGTACTGACACAGACTACCAGTGAGCTTACCTGTCAACAAATTGAAAATCTCAAATTGATGATAAGAGCAGCCCACTAGTTTCAATTTGAAAACATTTCATGGCCCACTAGAGGGCGCTCACGGCCCACTCATGGGTTCCGGCCCAGTGGTTGAGAAAGAATGGCCTAAGCTATCATTTTTAAACGGTACCTGTTGGCGCAACTAGTCGGAGGAGCAGCAGCTCTCTTTGGGATATGCCGGAGACGCCAACGTGGGAAACGTGCAGCAGCGCTCATTGAAAATTTGCAAGCGGAGATATAGAGCCGCGCTTCCGTCAATACATCTGGCGAATGTCCGCTCTCAGGCCAACAAGGTGGACAAAGTGGTGCTCCTCAACAGTGCAAACTAGGACTTTTACAGATCCGCCACCCTGTGCCTCACTGAAACCTGGCTCCGACACCAATCCACCACCTACACCCCCTGCCAGCCCCTCCACATCTGCTCTGAGGATCTGCGACGAGGATGTGTGTTGGCTATTTCATAGACAGGAGATCAGGAAGGCCCCAGGACCAGACGGCATGTCACCCTCTTGCCTGAAAGTCTGTGCTGATCAGCTGGCCCCCATTTTCACACAAATCTTCAACAGATCACTGGAGCTGTGTGAAGCCCCAGCCTGCTTCAAATGCTCCACAATTTTCCCGGTACCCAAAAAACCCTCCGTCACAGGATTAAATGACTACAGGCCCTTTGGCGTGATGCCTGTAGTCATGATGTCCTTTGAAAGACTGGCGTTGAGCCACCTGAGGGACATCACAGGACCCCCGCTGGACCCCCTGAAGTTTGTCTACCGGGAAAGCAGGTCAGTGGATGTTGCAGTCCACATGGGCCTGCACTACATCCTGCAACACCTCGACAGTCCAGGGACAGGGACATACGCAAGGATCCTTTTTGAGGACTTCAGCTCGGCAATCAACATCATCATCCCGGACATCCTACACACTAAACTCACCCAGCTCATTGTCCCAGCCCCCACTGTCTTTGGATCACAAACTTCCTGACAGATCGGAGGCAGCAGGTGAGGCAGGGGTACATCACATCCAGCTGTCGGTCAATCAGCACTGGCGCCCTCCAGGGGTGTGTGCTCTCCCCACTGCTCTTCTCCCTCTACACCAACGACTGCACCTCAGGTGGCCCATCTGTTAAACTCCTGAAGTTTTGTGATGACACAACGGTCATAGGCCTCATTCGGTACGGTGACGAGTCTGCATACAGACGGGAGGTTGAACTGCTGGCCCTCTGGTGCGGTCAGAACATCGTGGAGCTGAACACGCTCAAAACTGTGGAGATGACAGTGGACTTCAGGAGAAGCCCCCCAACACTGACCCCCATCACCATACTCAATAACACCGTGTCTCCTGTGGAAGCCTTCAGGTTTCTGGGATCCACAATCTGCCAGGACCCAAAGTGGGCGTCCAACATCAAACCTGCCATCATAAAGGCCCAGCAGAGGACATACTTCCAGTCTGTTCTCTGTACATCCATCACTGTCTGGTTTGGATGAGCCACCAAACAGGACAGCAACAGACAACAGCGGACAGTCAGGACTGCAAAAAGATCTTCGGCGCCGACCCGCCCTCCATTCAGGAATTTAACACGTCCAGAGTCAGGAAACGGGCAGTAAACATCGTTGCAGATCCTTCACACCCTGTTCAAATTTCTCCCCTCTGCTAGGTGCTACAGAGCACTGTACTCCAAGACAAACAGAATCAAGAACAGTTTCTACCTCATGTATATAAAGCAACCAGTTCCATTAATGGTATTTATTTGAGGACTGTTTGCACTCTGCGCTCATTGCCAGTAAACCTGAAAGCGCCATCTCAAACTCACCATTCTTCTTCTGGCAGACCAACATGAATGAGGGTAATAGTGAGCACTACAGAGATAGCACACTCACATAAATCCATTTGCCTGAACAGGGACTTGAACCCTGGACCCTCAGATTAAAATTTTGATGCTCTACCGACTGAGCTACCCAGGCTTCAGGAAGCGCATCCCCTGGAGGAAATGATGACGCTGATTCCAAATCGGAGCAACTAGTCGGAGGAGCAGCAGCTCTCTTTGGGATATGCCGGAGACGCCGACGTGGGAAACGCGCAGGAGCGCTCATTGAAACTTTGCAAGCGATTGAGCTACGCAGATCTCAAGAAGCTCTTCCCCTCGAGGAAATTATGTTGTTGATTCCATATTCCAATTTACACACTCAATGTTGTAACGTGCTTTGTACAGTAAGGTAGAAAAGAGCTATATAAATGCAGTCCTTTCATCATGTTAATGTTGTAATTAAAGTAATGAGTAAATTACTATTATGTAATGTTTGCTTTGACTGTTGTGTTCTTTTGTGTTGTAATCATGCTCATGTTTGGATAGGCCTTTTAGTGCTTGTGTGCCATTTTCTGCTGTGTTTGTATCATTTAAACACCTCCCAGGATTGTGGGGGTCGCGAGTCACTGGAACCCAAGTAACAGTACTGTTACTTCAGTAAAATTTTACTGAAGTACAAGTAAAGTTACCAGTCTAAAAATCTACTCAAGTAAAAGTAAAAAGTATCTTATTAAAAATTTAGTCAGAGTAAAAGTTACCAAGTAGTTTTTAACAACGGAGGCAAGGTGAGGGATTCTAGGGCATTTCAAAAAAGACAAGGGGATATAAATCTCAAACTTGTTTTTAATTGAAGGAACCCCTTTACAAATTAAAGTGCAATAATAAAACATTTTATAAAATAAATAAAAATAAAAACCATTTAAATTATTTAGGCGAGATATTAGTCATTTTAGTGCAGATCATGGGAAACTAGACTATTGCAACGCGCTGCTGGCTGAACTCCCTGCTTGCACAACCAAACCTGTGCAGATGATCCAGAACGCGGCAAGAGTAGACTTCAATGAACCGAAGAGATCCCATATCTCCTCTCTTCATTAGGTTACACTGGCTCCCTGTTGTCGCCTGCATCAAGTTCAAAGCGATGCTCTTGGCCTAGAAGACCACCACTGGTTCTGCACCATCATATCTTCGATTGCTAATACAAAACAAACCACGTCTGGTGGTACCATCCCAAAATGGAAAAAAATCACTCTCGCGCACCTTCTCTTGATCCGTTCCACATTGGTGGAGTGATCTACCTGCTTCTACAAGATCAGCAGATTCTGTAGCCACCTTTAAAAAGCACCTGAAAACGCATCTCTTCTGTCAACACCTAACTGACAATCACTAACTTCTTCCTTTCTATCTCTTCTCATTAAAAAAAACAAACAAAAAAACGCCCTTCCTATCCTTAGCTTTATTTACTGTGCTGGGCTTTAAACAGACTAGTTTTTCATGGACTTATGCTTTTTGTTAGCTTGTGTGTTTATAATTGCTTCCAAACAAAAAAAAAATGAATGAAGACCCTCACAAATTAAGTTAATCATGAGCTTTTCGACCTTTAGTGCAATTACGTCACTTATTTTTGCTTGCTTGGTTGGGAATTCTGGTGGTTCCAGGGTTCGTTTCCGTGTTGCCACAAAGTCACTGAAGGCCTTCAGCTTTTATGCATGTTTTATCTGTAACCAAAACATTTTCATCATTTAAATCAATGTCATGTTCATTGCACATGCTGAATCTGAAGTATTTACATTCTTCACATCACACACATCACATTTTGTCTTTTACATTTCATAATTCTTGCTCACTGAACCTTAAGATATGAACCTGACTAAAAAAACTACTGAATTTAGTATAGACGTGTTAATATATCCACTGTCATATTCATTCACATTAAAAGGGATTGTTCTATAGTTTTTAAGTGGGCTTGTAAGAGGTATTTATGCCTAGCCAGTGTATTCACTGTTTGAAAGAGCATAGAGATACACTGAGCATGTAAACAGCAACAAGAAACATTTTCTCCTTGTTTCACAGACCAGGCTTAAGGCTAGTCCCAGACTAAAAAGCACGTTTGAGCTGTCACAAATGAAAATAATTTGGTAATTTTAATAGGATATCATTTAGTGTTATAAACTAGTTAGAACAAGTCATTCGCAAAAGCAGATTCAGAACTCAGACAGTGAGCCGCACAACTGAACAACTCCACAGGGGCGAATCAAAACAGTACAGTAATGTTGTAATGTTATACAGTAATATTTAAATCTCATGCAAGATCAGCAGATCTACTCTAAAATATAACACTTTTCATTCATTTCATATGACACTTAAATTAAGACACTGGAAATAGAGCTAGCTTAATTGTGCACCGACAATTTTGCCCTCCCTGTTAATCACCGATCCTTGTGCTAACCAACAGTAAAATTGTCTTGCACTGATGCAACACAACAGTACAACAATTATGTAAACTAAAGATACAAGTAATATTAACTTACCTCAACATGCTTGTGCAGGTTTGATGTCGAGTTTTTATAAGCTGCCGTTTTTATAAGCTGCCAGTTCAGTCGACTTGGGTAAACACAGCTTACACTGCATACTAAAGCTGTTGCCTTTCTTGCACTTGAAGTCAAAGTGATCGCTTAAATGTGGCCAGGGGTTTGCTTCATGAGAATTTCATGGCATTTCGCTTTCAGCTGGGTCTGCATCATCCGTTTTGTCCGTCTCCATCATTCTTGTGAGTTTAGTGCATTTGTTCACCCGCCCATCAATCAATCAGTGCAATAGTTTTCGGACGCAATTTTTTTTTCTTCCCCTTTGCATTATTTTTATTTTATTATTTACTCAGTAACAGGTATGATTTAAAATGTAGCAAAGTACAATACTTAAAAGAAAACATATTCAAGTAAAAGTAAAATTACAGATTTGAAAAACTATTTTAAAAAGTAGAAGTACAAAAAAAACTACTTAATTACAGTAACACGAATAAATGTTATTTGTTACTTTCCAACTCTGCTGGAACCGTTATTTTGGGGGTTGTGTGCTGAAATTTTTGGGAACCCCTGCTATAGAGACATGAAATAGAGACACAGAGAGAGATCGGAGTTAACTCCTTGTGCCCTTTCATTGAAACACATAAGAAGGAGAATGTGCGAAGTTCTCAGCAAAAAGGGACTTCAAGAGGAAATGAGTACGAACAGGATTAACCATTTACCCCAGCGACAAAGAATCACAATGTTGGACTGAAGTTCATTTTTTCACAATATTAATGAACTTGACACTCTAAAAAACTTTTGGGGGCTTTGGACAGAGCTGTGAGTTGTTCTTCAGAGACTCAGTCTTTCACCAGAAAGGGTGGGGTCTGTCATGTGTGATGGGTAACAGGGAGAGGGAAAGGACCCAAATGCAGCTTAACAGAGGATGATGACTTGAATGGTTTATTCCAAAACTTGCAGTTAGGCAGACTGGTTGCAGACAGGTGGATGCCCCTAAACACTTAACTCTAAACATTTTAGAGTGGAATCTAAAATATTGATATTAAGGATTATGCTGAAAATTACTATGCCTTATGCGGGGGGCACCACTGCTTAGGATTCATAATGTGTGTGTGTGTGTGTGTGTGTGTGTGTTCAAGGTGGCTGCAAAAATTCAGAATAAAGAAATAAGGTGCTTAAACTACAAACACTATGTAAGAAAGAAATAGCAGAAGGAGGGATGAGAGAAGTGGCCACACTGCTAGTATGTGCAAAGGAAAGCAGAGATTCCATTTTTTTTATTTAACCCAATATCACAAATCACATTTGCCTCAAAAGGCTTTACAATCTGTACAACATACAACACCCTCTGTCCTTAGACCCTCGATTCAAGTAAGGAAAAACTACCCAAAAAACCCTTTTAACAGGGAAAAAATTATAGAAACCTCAGGAAGAGCAACAGAGGAGGGATCCCTCTCCCAGGACGGACAGACATGCAATAGATGTCCTAAGTACAGAATAGATTCATAGCAGAAAGTCATAGCACATACAATTATGATGACAATGGCAAACTTGTAGTATATATATAATTATGATGAAAAGTGTGGGATGTAAAACATAAGGGAAGATGATGGGTCCAGACAGACAGCTGAGCAGCTCCAGGTGGAGCCCAACGAGCAGGACCTGAGCCACTCGTCCCCTGCACCATAGACACAGCAACACTGCCCCAGCAGGTCGCCATAGTCACAGATCCAGATACATCTCCGGATGCTGAAATACCTAGATGTGGAAGATGTGGAGGAGCGCATGCTTATGGAGAATGTGGGGGCAATAGTAGAGGAAAATATTGCAACTGCTGAGGTAATCATACAGCAGCCTATGGAGGATGTATAATGAGGAAACAGGTGCTTGAAATTCAACAAGTACAGAATGGAGAGTAACCTATGCAGAGGCAGTGAAGATTGTCGATAATGGAAGAAGAAATGAGCGCACAAGGCAAAGGACACAAGTACAGGGCTAGGATTGTCACATAGCTACCAAACAGGACTGACAACGGATAAACTAGTGCTAACCTATGTTATAAACTGCTCACATCAAAAAAGAAAAAAGAAAAAAAATCAAAAATATAAGTCAAGGCAGCAGTAAAGTTCTTGAACATCAAAAACTTATCATGTCAGAAAATATATGCAGAACTTAGTCATGGAGAAGGGATCTCAGAGGGAATTCCTCAAATGAAACATAATGTTTATATTTAAGTGAAATGCTAGAAATCTGATTGCAAATGGACAAGAGTTTAAAGGATATATTAATAAATTAAAAACAAAACCAGATGTTATATGCATACGGTAAACATGGCTCAAACCAGCAGAGGTGGGTAGTAACGAGTTACATTTACTCCATTACATTTACTTGAGTAACTTTTTGAAAAAAATGTACTTCTAATAGTAGTTTTGCACTCTGTTTAAATGAAACATACTTTTTATTTGCCGCCAGGGGTGTTCATCCTTTTCCGTATGAACATTGGAGACAGTTGCCTCTGCCATTTTTCAGGTATTTTCATTCCCTGACAGTTTGTGAGATTGGTAAAACGGAGTCATGTGGTAGATGTACCGAAGGCATCTCTCTAGCAAAAATAAAGCATAGAATATGTAGAAAAAAAATAGTAACGAGTCAAGTGTAGCCCAATGTAGTGGCGTAAGAGTAGCAGTTCTTTTTCACAAATCAACTCGAAAACAAGTAAAAAGTATGGTGCAGTAAAACAACTCTTCCCTTTCAAGGGAACTTCAACGCTGCATCAGGTGACGCTATGGGGAACGCCTTCAGCGTGACGGCCTCTGAATCTCTGTAACAACTTAGACCAATCTTGATTGGGTTTAACGTCAACACGTGACGCACGCCGGTATAAAGGGAGCCAGCTTCACTGTTGTCGTCAGTCTTCTGATGTTCAGCAAGCGCTCTGGGTCTCTTGAAATGGCAAGTGCGAAGCGGTTTCGGCAGTGCGTGTATCCCTGCCCATGCTATATTCCCGAAGGTGACACACACGAGATGTGCGCAGATGGACCTTGGCGACGAAGGTGAGACAGCTTTGGCTCTTTCTTTCCCTTCATCCGCGGGTTCTTTCTCCCGCTTTCGGGGTCCGAAAGTCCGCACCGAGTCTGCGGCTTCTTCGTCACCGAGACTCCAGTTCCGAGGAACTGGATGTGCTCGGAGCGAAAGGCAGTGACATGGGTGGCTCGTCAGCCCAGTCTCCGCAGTATGAAGAGCTGCTGGAGGTGGTTTCCCGTGCGGTGGCTAGGCTCAATATCGCTTGGCCAGCGGAAGAGCAAGACGCTCTTCGGAGTAAGCTCGACGAGCGTTTCCTCGTAGCCCCACCTCGCCCGCGTTGGGATTTACCGTTCTTTCCGGACCTCCACACTGAGGTGTCGAAGTCCTGGTCCCGGCCGTATTCTACACGGCTTTTTAGCCCAACTGGTCGCCAGTATGCTTCGATCAGCGGGCGTAAAGAGAACGGTTACGGCGGCATGCCAGGTATTGAGGAGATGCTGGCGGCGTATTTATCGCCTGAGGCCACGTATCCCTGAAAACCCCGACGTTGCCTACTAAGCCCTGCCGAACTACCTCTGCTTTAGTCGGCAAGGCTTACATGGTGGCGGGTCAGGCCGGTGCATGCCTGCACACCATGGCGGTCTTGCAGGCATACCAGGCCGATCTGCTGTACGACCTCGACGACGGGGGGCCCCTCGCATCCGAGGATGTGAAGGAGCTTCGCTATGTGACGGATTTGTCGCTCAGGGCCACGAAGGATACGACCCGAGCTATCGGGCAGTCCAAGGCCCTGCTGGTGGCAACGGAGCGCCACTTATTGCTGACTGTCAGGTATTAAGGAGTGGGACAAGACCTTCCTTTTGGATGCCCTGCTTTCGCCCATTGGTCTCTTCGGGGAGGCGGTCGGCTCAGTTGTCGAGCGCTTCAGGGAAGCGCACCAACAGGCTGCGGCCTTCCAGCAGTTTATCTCTCGTCGAAAGAGGTCTCGGGCTGGAGCTGAGGGTGGACCACCTCAGCGTTCGAAGTCTCACAGCTCTTACATGCTGGCCCAGAAAGCAAGTGTGGCTCAGCGTGCCCCTCCCCAGCGGCCGAGGGGCTCGCTCCCACCTGCTCGACGGAGGCCTGAATGGGAGAAGGCGAACCTGAGGGCCGTGCTTCTCGCCCGACAGGCTTCCAGGAAGAGGTCCTGACTTGAGCATCGGGCCTCAGATGGCGCCCCCCCCCCCATCAGGGTCGAGCACATAGATGTCTCCCCATCGGGCCCTCGGGAACTCAGCCTCCTCACCCCGCCGTCGGTGACGCTTCGGGGTGTGGCGAGTTTTGTGCAACCACTGCCTTTAGACCTGCATGGCCGTGCAGCAGTCAGGCCAGAGTTGCGTCCTCTACAGAGGCCGGTAGACGTTCATTCCCGGTTAAATCCCGCCGCTTTGGCGCATCTGGATACTGCAGCTCTCACATCACAGATTCGGGGGGCGGTCAGGCATGTACATGCCGATTCCTCGGGGATTTCCCGGTACTGCATCACTTCGGGTAACCGAGGCCGCCATTCCTGCTCCCCCAGGCACCAGCCTCGAGCGGTTGGTTCCCCTGAGGAACTTTCTGCCCGCTTGGGAAGCGTTACCCGGTGTGTTGCACTGGGTTTTGCGCACCGTCCGACAAGGCTACATGCTTCAGTTCCGGTCTCGACCCCCGGGATTCCGAGGAATCCTGGAAACGAGGTTCGACCAAGTACAAGCACAAGTGATGGAGCAAGAAATTCATTCCCTCCTGTAAAAAGGGGTCATAGAACAGATCCCCGACAGCGAGATGCATAACGGGTTCTACAGCCGGTACTTTATAGTTCAAAAGAGAGACGGTGGTCTGCGCCCCATTTTAGATCTTCGTCACCTGAACCGGCCTCTGAGGAGGTTTCGGTTCCGGATGTTGACGATCCCTATGATTGTGAGTCAAATTCAGTCCGAGGACTGGTTTGTCACGATCGATCTGAAGGACGCTTACTTCCATGTCTCTGTCATTCCGGGACACCTGAAGTTCCTGTGGTTCGGTTTCGGGAGCAAAGCTTACCAATATCGGGTGCTTCCCTTCGGCCTAGCACTCTCCCCCCGCACCTTCACGAAATGCATGGATTCCGCCCTGGGTCCTCTCAGACTCCAGGGGATCCGCATCCTCAATTATTTGGACGACTGGTTGATTTTATCCCAGTCTCATCTCATCGCAGTACAGCATCGAGATTTTGTACTTGCGCACTTGAGGTGCTTGGGGTTGAGGCTCAACACGAGCAAGAGCACGCTCACTCCAACACAAAGGATTACGTTCCTAGGAGTAGTGTGGGACTCAGTCACGTTGCGGGCACAACTGTCTCCCGCACGCGTCGAGTCAATCCTGACCATGGTACTCAGGGTGCAGCTAGGTCGACATCTCACTGCACTTCAGTTTCAGAGACTGTTAGGCCTCATGGCTGCAGCATCCACCATGATTTCGCTTGGATTGCTGCACATGAGGCAACTGCAGTGGTGGCTCAGGGACGCCGGATTTTCCCCGAGGGGCAATCGTTTACGCCTGATCAAGGTTACACGCAGGTGCATGCGTGCCTTAGACAGGTGAAGACAACCGGTGTTCCTGACCCAGAACCCAGTGCTGGGAATGGTGTACCACCGTCACACACTCTCGACGGACGCCTCCAGCACCGGATGGGGCGCGGTTCTGGAAGGCCGCACAGTCTGAGGTCTGTGGTTGACCCCGCATCTATGGCACATAAATTGCCTGGAGATGCGAGCGGTCTTGTTGGCCTTACGGCACTTTCTTCCAGACCTCAGGGACCACCACGTGCTTGTCCGCTCCAACAACACGGCAGTGGTCTCCTACATAAATCAACAAGGCGGTCTGAGGTCGCGCCCTCTGTGCAGACTGGCGCACCAGATCCTTTTGTGGTCCCAGGGGAAGTTGCTCTCTCTCAGAGCACTCGTCATACCTGGGTACCTCAATGTGGGAGGAGACATCCTGTCGAGGCAGGGGCCGAGGCCCAGGGAATGGAGACTGCACCTCGAGACGGTGCAGATGATATGGAGGCGATTCGGCAGAGCACAAGTGGACCTGTTCGCATCCCTGGACAACGCTCACTGCCCCCTCTGGTTCTCCTTTGTGTATCCAGTGCCCCTGGGCAGCCCCAGGATGCCAAGGTGCAGCCGTGGCCGAGGCTACGGCTGTACGCTTTTCTCCCGATTGCTCTGCTCCCGGGGGTTCTAGAGAGAGTTCGCCGAACAGTGGCCCAGCTGCTGCTCGTGGCCCCGTTCTGGGCCACCATAATCTGGTTCTCGGGCCTGGTAGCCCTCCTGGACGGCCCCCCATGGGAGATTCCCGTCCGGAGGGACCTGCTGTCGCAGGGCCTAGGCGAAATATTCCATCCCCACCCGGGGAAATTGAAGCTGTGGGTCTGGCCCCTGAGGGGGACCACCTCCGTGCTGCCGGTCTCTCTACTGAGGTAGTTGAGAGCATCCTACACTCTAGAGCCCCCTCCACGAGGAAACTGTATGCGGGCAAGTGGAAAATTTTCACGAAATGGTGCCTGGAGCGCCATCTTGACCCAGTTCACTGCCCGATGGCTTCAGTGCTGGAGTTTCTCCAAGGCCGGTTGTCGGCTGGACTCTCCCCCACTACACAAAAGGTGTATGTGGCTGCTATTGCAGCATTCCACTGTTTGGTGGATGGCTGCTCGCTTGGGAAGCACCACTTTGTTACCAGTTTCCTTCGTGGCACCTTGAGGATGAGGCCTCCGGTTCGAGTCAGAATCCCTCAGTGGGATCGGACGGTGGTGCTGGATGGATTGACCACAGCACCGTTTGTGCAACTGGACGATGCATCAGACAGGTTTCTGGCCTTAAAAATTACATTTTTGCTGGCCATGACTTCTCTCAAGAGAGTAGGAGATCTGCAGTCCCTGTCGGTGGCTCCTGCTAACCTGGAGATCGTTCCATGCGCAGTTAGAGCCATCCTGCATCCTAGGCCGGGTTATGTACCTAAAGTACCCACGGAGGTGGCCTGGCCGGTAGTCCTACAGGCGTTCCATCCTCCTTCAGAATCGGCGGAACGGGAAGGTGAGAGGCTGCAACTGCTCTGTCCGGTCAGAGCCCTGGAGATTTATGTCCAGAGGACATCCCAGTGGCGCAATTCGGACCAATTGCTGGTATGCTTCGGGCCCCCTCTTAAGGGCTGCCCGGCTTCCAAACACACTATTAGCAAGTGGATAGTTGAGGCTATTGTTTCGGCTTACGAGGTGCGCGGTTTGCCTTCACCTCTGTCGATCAGAGCCCACTCCACACGGAGTATGGCATCCTCCAGAGCTTGGTGGTCGGGAACCCCCCTCTCCGATATATGCGACGCTGCGGGATGGTCCTCGCCTCACACTTTTGTGAGATTTTACAGCCTAGACCGCTTAAATAATCCGGGGTCTGTGGCTCTCTTGTCCTGAAGTGTGCCCTGCTGGTTTCACACTCGTGACAGGCATCCCTTCAGCACGGCGGAGTGGGTACTGCGTTCCCCATAGCGTCAGCTGACGTAGCGTTGAAGTTCCCTTGAAAGGGAACGTTCCAGGTTACGTAGGTAACCATGGTTCCCTGATAGGGAACGAGACGGTGCGTCTCGCTGCCATACTTCCCGCATGCCTGTGAGCGGCTTGCTTCGGTCGATCAGAAGGCTGACGACAACAGTGAAGCCGGCTCCCTTTATACCTCCGGTTCCGCCGGCGTGCGTCACGTGTTGACGTTAAACCCAATCAAGATTGGTCTGAGTTGTTACAGAGATTCAGAGGCCGTCACGCTGAAGGCGTTCCCCATAGCGTTAGCTGACGCAGCGTCTCGTTCCCTATCAGGGAACCATGGTTACCTACGTAACCTGGTACGTTATATTATGCGGTGTCTTCTGTGTCTCGCAAAACAAACAGACATTTTGGCATTAAAAAAACTCAATGTCAAACCTGAGGAAACATTTCACGGTAATTTTTAGCAACATTTATTTTTTGCTGTAGTTAGGCGAATGTTGGTCTTAGTCTTGTTAGTTTACAGAATTCCAGTTTTAAAAAATAATCTTTCATATGGACCCTTTTAGTCTTAAACATTTCATTAGATGGTGCCATAAGCTAAGCAGACCACAATATGTTTTCCATGGATGAATGAATTAACGTTAGCTACCAACTATTGCAAATTATGAATAGTCAAGATGGTATTTTTGTCTGTCTGATTACATTGTTTCTAAAAAAAAAAAAAATCATGATCAAACAGGTTCTCAGTACTTGAGTAGTTTTTTCACCGAATACCTTTTTACTCTTACTTGAGTAATTTTTTCAATGACTAATTTTTACTTCTACTTAAGTAAAATTAGTTTGAAGTAACGCTACTCTTACTTGAGTACAATTTTCGGCTACTCTACCCACCTCTGCAAACCAGCTCATGACTTTATTATTTAAAGGATATACTAGAAAAAGCAAATATAGAAACAGTGGAAATGATGGAGCCATTATTTATCAAGGCATAAAATATATACAACTAATTACAGTACAAGAGTTAGAATTAATAGATATCGAAGTATGACCAAAGAAGGAAGTATGAAAATAAAATATTGTAAATAATTAGAGAAATAAAAGTTAGAATCAATATTGGAACATTGGAGAGGTAAAGTAGTCTGGTGTGGAGACTTCAATGCACACAGTACAATCAAGAGATTCAAATGGAAAAAGTATAGAAGAGATAATGGGTGAAAAGGAGCTGGTGTGTTTAAATGATGGTTAAGGCACAAGGGTGAATTTGGTGAAGGGTACAGAATCAGCAATTGATCTCACAATGGTATCACAATCATTGGCTGGAGTAAGTAATTGGAAGGTTTTGAAAGGAAGCAGGGTAGGTAGTAATCACTATGCAATATCCGTTCATGTAGGAATAGAGAATGATATACTACAGGATAAAAGAGAAGCAAGATGGAAATTTGAGAAAGCAGATTGGAGCAAGTTTAAAATATTAAGTGAGGGGAAATTCAGTCAGTAATTTTCTACCGCTTGTTCCCGTTAGGGGTCACGGGTGACTGGAGTGAGGGGAAATTGAAAGTTGTAAATATAAATCAGGCAGTTAATTAATTGAACTCTGAAATTAGTAGAATTATATTGGGAGCAGCAAAATAGTCTATCGCAAAAAGAAGTGGTAATAAATGTTGTTCCATCGTTGATGCAAGAATGCACTAAAGCAATACAATGTCAAAATAAGGCTTTTAAAGTAAAAAAAAAAAACACTGTGTCCTCACTACTGCCTAATTACAAGAGAAAGCAGGAAGTAGTGAGCAATATAATATCCATTCATCCATCCATCCATCTTCTTCCGCTTCTTCGGGGCCGGGTCGCGGGGGCAGCAGTCTAAGCAGGGATGCCCAGACTTCCCTCTCCCTAGACACTTCCTCCAGCTCTTCGAGTGGAATACAGAGGCATTCCCAGGCCAGCCAAGAGACATAGTCCCTCAAGTATGTAGTCCCTCAGGTGTGTCCTAGGTCTTCCCTGGGACCTCCTCCCGGTTGGACATGCCCGAAACACCTCCCCAGGACCTCCACCTCCTTCCCTCACTCGTGAACAAGACCCCAAGATACTTAAACTCCTCCACTTGAGGCAGCAGCTCTCCACCAAACTGAAGGGGGCAAGCCACCTTTTTCCGGCTGAGAACCATGGCCTTGGAATTGGAGGTGCTGATTCTCATCCCAGCCGCTTCACACTCGGCTGCAAACCATCCCAGTGCACGCCGAAGGTCCTGGTTTGATGAAGCCAACAGGACAGCATCATCTGCAAAAAGAGGTGACGAGATCCTGTGGTCCCCAAACTGGACTCCCTCCGGCCCCCAACTGCGCCTAAAAATCCTGTCCATATAAATAATGAACAGGACCAGTGACAAAGGACAGCCTTGCCAGAGTCTAATGTTATGCACTGGGAACAAGTCTGATTTACTGCTAGCAATGCAAACCAAACTCCTGCTCCGGACAGCCCTTAGCAGAGGGAGTACTGAATATTATTAGATGTTTGATGGGCAGAGAGTGAGGAGCAAATAGATCCGCTTTGAAAAATCTATATATTGGTCTAATCAGGTCAGTTCTTGATTATGGATGTATAATCTATGAATCTGCATCAAAGACATTATTTAAAAAAGGTGGATTCAATCCAGAATCAGGTTATGAGACTGTGCTGTGTAAATACTACTCCATTACCAGCGTTACAGGTGGAAATGGGTGAAATGCCTTCAGAATTAAGAAGAGCACAGCTATTTGCCAAACGAGAGAGAGGGACACAACGAGAGACATCTGGCTCAAATTATATTTAAACCATCTCAAGAGAAGGAAAAAGGACAGGCAAAAAGCTTTGGTTGGACAATAGAGAATAGGTTTAATGAAATGGGAATAGCAGATAAAATGCTAAGGCCCACTGTGCCAGTTTGTGTTGTCCCAACATGAATACTAGAAGAACTAAGGGTCAATCTAAACCTGTTAAAAAAGGAAGAAATACAGACAATGAAGTCAGTAGGTACATCAAAGAAAAGTATGCAGAGTATGTTAAAGTATATCCAGAACACATTAGGCAATAGAGTAGGGTTAGTGTTTATCATCCCAGAATTTAATGGAATGTCAAATAAAAGGGTTAGTGACAACCTAGCAGTATATACAGGGGAACTGTTAACTATTCTTCTTGCTCTAAGCTGGATAGAGGAAGTCAAACCAAGCAAAGTTTTGATAGGGTCTGATTCCAGTAGTGCACTAACAAGTATTCAACACATGCACTTCGATACAAGACAGGATACAGTACTTGATATAAGTCAGGCAATATTTAGAATTAAGAATAGACAGCAAGATTGGAAATTTAATTATTGTGGATTCCTGCAAATATTGGTGTGGATCGAAATGACCTAGCAGATCAATATGCAAAAGGTGCAACAAGAAAAAGAGAAATAAGTATGGTCGGGAAATATAGCAAGGCTGAGGTTAAAAGTATAATTAAATCACAAATGAAAAAGAAATGGGAGTGTAACAGAGCAAATAAGGGCAGCATTCAAAGGAAAGTATAGGAGAAATGAGAGGATGCAATATGTAACTGCCGTGGTTTTAACTTGATGAAAAGGACATCACGTTTCGTACTGATGACTGTGTGTCAACATTTATTCTCGAAGTTGAGCAACTTGCTTCAACACCTTTAAACACTAATAGACAGATAAAGAAATGTCTCAGTTCAAATATGCATTACAAATAGTACAAAATAATACACAAGATAAACAATATTTACCGTGTATGTCAATATATGACCAATGGTAGTTAAGTAGCTTATTTTCTGGCTGACATTCATCACAGTACACAAGAGAAATACAAAGGAGGAGGACATTATATCAGGGAGGAGGTTTGGTCACACCAGTCTGAACAGTAAATTTAAACATAATGAATAAGCATGCCACAAAATTGTGGTCTACAGGAAACGGGGGAGCCCCTTTTTTAAATATTGCCCTGGATATAAACAAGAGACACGGATACTTAAAATTTCACTCCAAAGGATTCATATGACACTAGGTATTAGAGAGATGTTGCAGAGGAGTTCGGGTGATGTAGGGTACATGGGTATGTTTAGATTTTTAGAAAGTACAGGAATTGGTAGACTTGAATATAATAATAGAATATCCGTTCTGAGCGTCCAATCCAGAAGATGGCGGTAATGCGCCTAAAAGTAGTTTGCCAACCCCCAATAAACAATAAAAGAAGAAGAATAAGAAGTCAGCTTTCCGCTTCCTGTCCAGAGATCCGCTCTACTACACCATATCATGTAAGCATTAACAGTTTGAAAAGAATATGCTAAAACGTGTCTTTGTGAAAACTTTTGTTTTATTAGGAAAACAGGTCGATGTTTTCTGCACAGCTATTAAGTTACAGTGCACTGGCTAAAGAAAATGAATGTCATGTACATAATGAGACAGCATACATGTGCAACTAGGCTTCAACGCTGCTAACGTTAGCTACCGCGGCTAAACGGCAAAACCATCCAGATAGCATTTAGCTTGCGAGCTAACGGCCGTGCCTGTAACGTTATACGAGAACAGCCTTATCATTAACGTTACAGTGCAACCAATCGGTCGAACACGTATGCTCACTTTGGTGCGTCACCTTCTATGACAACGTCTTAACGAGCTAGCGAACGTTAGCTAAATGAGATGTTGTTCCAAGCTGATATTGTCTGAAACGTAGAGAAATATCCGCGAAATGCAGATTGAAGCGCTAAAGCGCCTGAACGCATTGGCAGTAATCTAACGAAGGGCGATGGTGGCGAATATTCAAACGTGTTTTTGTGCATCACCCAGTCCTAAACCTAAACAAACTGCGCAGACCGAATTAACCGTAACGTTACCCCGCCGATGCGGAACCACGCTCTGTGCCGTACGATGGAGCCGCGGTGGTAACCATCGGTTTCTTTGCAAAATTCACAATTCTCTCACAACGCCTAACGTTATTTCCATAAGCCTCAAAGACCCCTCTTACCGCCTGGATGAAAAAATATCCCGATAAAAATATTTGAACCCAAGTTGCGACTCTGCTCTCCTGTCCAGGTAACCTCTTTGAATTAGGGAATACCTTCAGACGAGTGGTAAGAGTTGTTTTTTTTTTTTTTAAAGGTAAATGGACTGCATTTATGTAGCGCTTTTTTCCCACCTTAGCGGACCAAAGCGCTTTACAGGTTGCCTCTCGTTCACCCATTCACACTCAACATTCACACACCGATGACGGCGGAGCTGCCATGCAAGGCGCTGGCCTGACCCATCGGGAGCAACTCGGGGGTTCAGTGTCTTGCTCAAGGACACGTCGACGTGGGCTGGCGGAAGCCGGGATCGAACCGCTCTGCCGCTAAGCCACAGCCATCGCCGGAAAATGTATTGACGCTTTTTGCATTACCAGTACCAGCTGAACTCGACTCGCTTTTTGCCCCGTTTTCCATTACACATAGCACCTCCACAATAGTACCTGGTCGTTCTAGAGACGCTGCAGGAAATTGCCATGACGTGACCTTCTACGTGACACACACCCGCTACCCACACAAACAAATAGCCAAACAAAGGAAAGTCTGCTCCTCCTTGTTTGACTACGGAGCATTCTCCCTAGTCGCCATAATAGTAATCGGTATGTCGCGCAATATCTGGCCAAACTGTTTAAAAATGGCGGGCTTATTCAGGAGACTCCTCTGGCGCATAGCGTCTGTTACGAAAGGTGGTACGAAAAAAAAGTACCTGGAAGCAGGTACAGGTACGACTTTTACACCGTGGAGAACCAAACCGAGGCGAGCTGGTGCTGTGTAGTGGAAAAACGCCATATTTATTCAACAAACTGATGGTTACCACTTTTGTACCAGTGCCACTCGCTGGGGCTGAGAGACGGCATACTGTCTTCATTGCGTGGTTTTGTTTAGATTTCCTGGTTCCCAGCAACCGTTGTTACTGTAAATTAGAGCTGCAACCAGCGATAATTTTTTTCAATTAGTCGACTACTCGAACGGTTATTCTTATAAAACTTTTTTATTCCTGTACGTTTGATAATCGGGGTGTAGGTTTTTTGGGATAGAATGGCTCTTTCTCCATTCCCAGGAGCAGTATCCGCCATTACGCGAGATGAATGTAAACCGTGTGATGCGGCGACGTGTTTTCGTAATCGATGACGTTGCTGCGTCGTTGCAGCACTACTGTATATAAATCAAGTCCGAAGTTGTACAAAATATCATTGCCTGTGGGAGGATTTGAATGTTACATGCACCAATCGGTGAGAACGTTGTGTTTCTCCCCCCGACCCATTAATAATTACAGCCCAAGTAACCTGCGGTATTCACACACTCGTCGGTCCTCCCGTTATTTAAGTGCCTTCTAGAGAGACATTTTGTTTCATCAGGTCCACGCAGAGTTTGTGGTCGAGTTCCTTGTGACGAATAGAAAAAGAATTTTCGAAGCTGATAGATGCCAACATTCTGTTACTTTTGGGAACCGCTAGCATTAAGTGGAAAAAAACAGAAACCACTGCAACAGCAAGACCCTGCAAGCTCATGGGATTGGTTTCCGCAATGTCTTTTCTGTCTGATTTGAATTGCAGTCAATTTCAGTGTAGTGACCTATTTACTCGCTACTCAGTGCCTTCGCAAACATCAGTCCCTTACTGTAGAAGCATGATAGGCAGACATCTGTCTGAATGAGAAAATGTATTGATGGATATAATAATAAAATAATCCAAACTAATATCAATAATAAATAAATACTTTATTAAGCCAGTCAGTCGGATGTTTTCCTCAAAGAATATCCTTGTCTATGATAGAAAATGCTCCTGTAATTTGCCAGTGGCTAAAATGCTGTACAGACTGACACATTATTTTGCCAAAAAGGATGGCAAATACTTTATTACCTACCTGCACACATGCCCATATGTACTTTGACAGAGTTATTGGTCTCTGTAATCATTCCTCCTTTCCATACTGGCTGTAAACACACCCCTTCACAGTGCAGGGGTCTATGCTACGAAGCAAGTTCAACATAGCTCGGATCTCTTTTCGTTATCTGGCTTCACTAACCCGAACACCCGCAGTCAGGATAAAGGCTCACACCACGCTGGTTATCAACTCGGTAGGTCAACCCAGGGTTTCCCGAACCAGCCACGAGCGCGCTCACATAAAAGGGGGCAGTGTCTGCAGAAATATGACCAATCGCAAACATGGCCAAGTCTACTGTCAGTACAGCGGCGTATTTTACAAATAAAGAGCCAACTATAATATTGGAGAAGTACGAAGAAGTCAAGCACATAATCCATCTGAAAGCAACACAGCTGCCAAATGCAGGAAGGACAGCTGGCACCCCCTCTGTGTGAATGCATAAATTAGTTAATAGGCTGTATAATGTCACTTCATTAGGCCAGAGATCTGACTATAATTACATTTATAATAAAGTTTATTTGTATAGCACTTACCAAAACCAGCGTTACAAAGTGCTTTACACATAAAACGCAACAATAAAATACACAGTAATGTACGAATAAACAGCCCGGCGTAGGGAGTAAAAGAGGAATAAAACTGAAACACAACAGATGATTAAAAACCATAAATAAAACACCATGGATAAAATGTGAAGACAAAGTTAAAATAAATGAATGTGTTGCTTAGATGTATTCTTATGGCGCGTATGTTCATTTTAGCCTTATTCTTTGAGCTGCAAGCCGAGTGGTGTGAAACGGACTTGGGAGCAAATAAAAGACAAATTCAAAACATAATTCAAAACAGAGAGTTGGTTTACTTTCATATCTTATAAGTACAACAAGTACAAGGCTTTAGGGCTTCAATCAGTCTGTGGTTAGATATCATTGGTCGGTCTCTGAACATTCTTCAGGGACCGACCAATGATCTGCGAGATTCTTCTTTATCCTGCGCACCGAGCTCCACAGGATCTGCTATGTGCGGTGATGCCGTGTTCCAAGAGAACTGATTGGTCAGGAGCCCATGTAGGCGGCGCTTTTGTACGCGTTGATCTCTTATCTCCAACATAACTTGCTCCGGAGCAGGTTAGGTGTTCAGCATAAGTTACCATGGCGATCTACCCCAGTAAGAAGCGAGCCGCCGTCGTAGGACTGAAAACGCAGGCTTACCCCTGAAGTCACCTCGCTAACCACAAATCCTGCTTTGTAGTACAGGCCCCAGGTGGCTAGACAAAGGATTCCTGTGCACACTAGTATTTTGTAATATGTTCTGAAAATGATTTTGAAAGTGAGCGGTTTCATGTGCAGCAATGTCCACAGACTGTCAGTCTCTGTAGAGAAACTGTAGAATACACCTGTCCCTGCATATGTCACTGTGAATGGTCTTTTTAAATGAACACTTGAGGCTGGTTTTGCACTGAAATAAAGGTCTGATGTTTGATCCCTGTCTCAGCAGAATGCCAAAATCAAAGGAAGTGCTCTCTTCCACATCTGGAAGTGACTCCGACAGTGAAGTAGACACCAAGGTTTGTGCTTTAATACGAATTTCCGATTTGTTTACTTTATCCATTTACTTTACGTAATATGTCTTGACATAAAAAATGAAGCACTGAAAGCAGGACTTAATGTGAGATGGACAGACAATGTTAGGCGACTGGCAGTTTACGCACTTAAAGGCCTGAAACAGTTTTAGAAAATATCTGGTTCTTTGATTGAAACGTCAAATTTATAGATTCTGTTAGTGCTTCTCTGTACTGATAAACTTAAATGAAATATTTGCCTTATCAGGGTGTCCGCATGGTCTTAAAAAAAGTATTAAAAGTTGATAAATCCATTTAGCTAATTAAGGCCCTTAAAAAGCTTTGAAGTCTTCAACGCCAATTTCAGAGGTATTCAGTTTTGAAGTGATATTTTAGATTTATTTCCAGTAAGAGATTATTGAGTTGACTGTATATGTAATATGTAAGGGACTTTGCTATTGTGAATTTACATCTGTTGCTGCTTTAGAAACAATATTTAGTTGTATTTAAAATATAATTCACTTGTATTTCTGTTCTAAATTTATTCTTTTTTTAAAATGGTAATGGGGGAAAAAAAGATTAAAACCCACTTCTTTAGTAATGAAAAAGAACCAATAAGAGTATTTATAAAGGACCAGACCGATAAGGTAAAGATTCAAAGGATACCCACTCCTACAGCTGGTTGGTGGCTTCACCCTGACTTTGTGGGGATGAGCAAATCACAGTTTAGATCCCTTCACTATAAACTTTGTTTAAACCAATTTTATTTTGTGATTTTGTGTTTCTTATGGCACACAGTGCGATCACTCACCAGAAGGATTACTTCAGGGCGTCGCGCTTACTTCATTCAATTCAGTTGAATTCAATTTTGAATTGCAAAATGCAAAGTCCACATAGAATTTTAAAATTATAATAACGTAATGGTAGTGTTGGTAGTTCATCATTGAGCATATTTGTTTTCACTCTTTTGTGAATGTCTGAGCACAATGTGACTAAAACCTGTGTGTCTTTTTATAATAGTGTAATATTCTAAAATTATGGGGAAATGCAGTTTTTAGTCAAATAATGTAACGTTTTCTTGGAGGAGGACACCAAGAAAATGTAGTGTTCCACTCTATGTATACCAGTTAACGCTGGGCTGGATGGTGAGGATATGATGAGGTGCAGGAATCTTAAGTATTTGTACTTTTTTTCTAGGCAAAGAGAAAGAAGTCAAGTGCACCGGAGAAACCAGCTAAGAAACCAAAGAGTGGAGAGAGTTCCAAGCCAGGTGGCTCATCCAAGGGCAGCAGTAATAGTGATGACAACATGTTCCAGGTGGGTATCACAGGTACACTGTAGTTTCAGCTGTTCAGATAGAAACATCTAAACTCTCCAGAAATTAGACTCTGTTTCGAGCCCTTTGTGTCCTTGAATACATATTTTTCATTCAACAGATCCATTTTGAAAGTGGGTGTTAGTTATGCGTATGTAAAATTCAAATTCATGAAGTTGAATTACTTAAGCAGACTATCAGATCAAAAAAGGTTTTAATTTTGTTGTAATTCACTGTTACACAAACTCCTCATATATGCAATATGTAAAACATTCTTTGCAATATAATGTTACAAAGAATACTTTATGTTAATAACTTCAATATTGTACCTTCTTTTTTTCTGTGGATGCAGGTATTGTTAAGTATTCATTGGATGGTAATGTTTAGTACATAAACTGTATTGATCCCAAAAATATTTTGTGGAGAAAGGTCCAGGTGACAGTTTGCTTTTTACAGATTGGGAAGATGAGATATGTCAGCGTCAGGGACTTCAAAGGTAAAGTCCTTATTGACATCAGAGAGTACTGGATGAACCAAGATGGGGAGATGAAACCGGGGAAAAAAGGTAATCGCATCAGTAAGCCCCGCATATGCTTCAAATACTGTATATTAAGTTTCAATGATACACATATGGTACATATTTATATAAACAACTGGAAAGATGCACGCATGTTTGGTGTTTTTAGTGGTGTGCAGTTGTGGTGTAAGACACAGTTTGGACACAATGTTTTAATTCTCCTGTAGGTATCTCCCTGAACCCTGAACAGTGGAACCAACTGAAGGACCAGATGTCAGAAATTGATGATGCGATAAAGAGAATATAAACATTCCTTTCAATGTTAACTGTTGAACTAATTGAACATGTTGGCTAATCAGTTTTGTAAAAAGTCTGGGATTGTTTTCTAATGGACTTTAATTTGTAGTTCTATAGATTTAGTGTCGTCTGCATACTCTGGTTTTCTGTGTGAAACTTGTTTTTGAGCTATTGTAGTACAGGTAGGGGTGGATGGGTAGGTGGTCGATCGTTACAGTTGTGGGTAGGGTGCACCAATACAGTTTTTGTATTGAATAATAAAAACGAGGCACCAGCTTAATATTGTTCAGTCAGTGCGTAAGTTCGTGTTCACAGTTTGAATATCAAGTAGATATAAATCATGAGATTTTGTTTCATCTGACCTTTTGTAATATGTAGCAACCAGTATCAGTGCTCTTCATTTCTGAAAGCCGAGTCCAGTCTGTCATGTTGTATCTGCAGGTGATTAGATTCATGGTGAACCATGGGTTAGGTTTTAAAAATAAATGATATTATGAAACAAACTGGCATATAAAATTATTGAAAGCATTAGACTTGCATTACCTAACCAGGTTTGTAGTATCTATAAACCAGCTCGGTCAGTCATAAAGACTGAGTTGGGAATATGAGGAAAATGTCATAAATGACAATCACGTTACCTCTTTGTTAAGGCACATATGTATGTTCCTGTATATCTGCCTACATATACCTATAACAGCAAATAAGAAAGTAAAATAAAATCAATACAGGTCAGTGTTAGGTCCATATTCTTTGCAGGAATGTCTTTTGTTTGTCTCTGAGAGCCATGCAGAAGAAGGGGGAAGAGCCAACCCCCTAGCAGGTACACATGAGGTGTGACATTTGACATTCCCATTTCCATCTCCCTTTCTGGATTAGTTCAGTTCCTGCATCAAAATCAGTATGCTGAAATCAAACTGCACACTCTTTCTACAACATTAATTAACCATGGTAGTGAATTATTGTACATTTGACTCTGAATTGCAAAGTTGGTTTCATTTGTTCCTTGTTCCCTTTATTGATGAGGTCCATATATCCCGAGGGGTGATTAGTGAGGGTCATAAATTGCCTCGCTATTACTTAGCTTTTTTTTTTTTTTTGGCGCCCTCTCATGAGTCCTGGCAGGGGTCGTTTTATGACCCAGTAGAAGAGTAAGGCAGGATGTTTGGGGAAAGGTTATCTTTAAATTCTCACATAGGTTGTTTATGAGGCAGAGGCCATGTGCAGGCTGTTTAGGAGAGGGCATCAGTTTTCTGTGGAATAGTTAAAGTTGTTCATCATAATCCTTATAAATGCTATGCAATTATAATAAAGCGAAGCCTTACTAACAACTGTAGTGGCTGTAATCTCACAGTAAAACATTTTCACCATTTGTTCTCGCTTTAAATGTCACATAAATAAAAATAGAGACATCCAGAAATCTGTCTATTAAAAATAGAGGACAGTCAGTCAAGGTATTTAACACCACCAGCTGGAGGCTGTTCTGTCACTTGTATAAACAATGTAACACAGTAGAACTGATAAAGGACCTTTGCTTCTAAAAAGTGCAAATTATCTCATTTTCTTGCATTAAAATAAATTGCCTGGCTGGGGTCCTATTTGATACTTAAAAGTTGTTAAATTGTATATTACATTTTACACGTCAATTTTCAACTTCACCAATCCTAACATTTAAACTTCACATTACTCATGCAGTACTGGAACCCACGGCAGAGTGCGGCAGCAAACTGAGCCAACAGGGTAGTTCACTGGAACTGAGTTCACCGTGCTTCCGTAACGTCTCTTTTGCTGTTTCATTTTAATTTAGACAAATAATATATACAGCATACAACATATACGCTACAAACACACATGCACCCTCGTGTATCTTGGGGTCACGTAATGTGGTTAAAACCCATCCCTTGGCCACGAATGTAGACACACCATGGAATGGACATGTCATAATCAAAGGAACAAATCTAATTCTCCAGAGCAAATGCCCTCGCATTCAGTATAAACATGTAGTACGTACACACAACCCCACACAAATGTAGTAGGATTAAATCTGAATGTATGAGGTAGGTGATAGCCAAAACAGTAAAACAAGAGAGAGAAAAAAATAATGTCAATAATTTCAAAGGTTTAAATAAGTTGGTATCAGTGTGATTAGGTCTTAACTTTTGATTTTTTTTTTTTTTTAGATGTTACTCTTTCTGTCATCCAGTGTGTTTAAAGGTAGATTTTAAAATCTGACTGTGTGCATATATCCCGCCTTATTATGAATTATTATTATTATTGAAACCTTTATTGCCCTGCGGGGAATTTGTTTCTGCACAAAGATTGTAAAAAAACAAAAACAAAACCGAGATACATTCAATACTACAAACAGGACAGCGCAATGGGCGTAACACAATAGAAAAATAAGAAAATACAAAATACAACCGAAGGCATCACAGGAATAACTTAAGAATGTCAGCAAGTCCAATACAATGTAAAGGGCAGAGTGCCAAAAAAACCCAAACAACATTAACTGCGTTGATTAAGCAGCTGAATACTTTGCCACACGGGATTACAATGTTACTGACATCTGATTTGCTGCCATTTAAGTCTCCTAAAATTACCTTTTTGTAAATTGATAGTATATTTTTTATTATAGTTCAGTATCCACCTTTGGACTTGATCCCAAAATAGTGCAACAACAGGACAGTACCACATCAAATGCAAAATTGATTCCTCATCATGGTTGCAGAACCTACACAAATTTGTTCTTGGCCCCAATTGGATAACTTCTCCTTGGTGGGTAAACATGTATTATATTATCTGTACTTGTATTATACGTATGGCTCTATGGTAGAATTATAGATAATATTAAACACATCTTTCCATGGAATTATTAAATTTCTTGAGTCTTCCCACTCTTTTAGTATTTATTGGATTTTTAACAATTTTTTCTTTCACTATATTAAATGTATATATTTTTAAATTTTATTTTATTTCCATTCATCCATGATAGGTCTCTACCATATGGTCGGCATACTAGTTGTTGTCTCTGTTAGCTGTAGCATTTTTCCAAATGTTAGCTATTGATGCAGTAATTTAGTTATATTCTAGCGGTGTACATATTGGACCATATATTTGTGAAAGCCTTTGGAAACTTCTATTGCTATCTATTAAATAATTTACAAATATAATGTTCTTATTTAGTAGTTGTTTATTTACATAGGGACAATCATCTACCAACACATTACTATAAAACCATATTATTTGTTGCAACATAATTTCTGGTTTACCTGGGGGGGGTGATACTGGTACTGTAGCCACTTTGCAATAGCATCTTCCATAAAAACTGACATCGAGAGAAATAAATACTTTTAGAGTAGGTTGAAATGGGTAACTTTTAACTGTACAAATGAAAAGGGCCCTTTCTCAAATATTAAGCTATTAAGTAGGCTAAACTGGCTGAGAACCAGTGTTGATTAAGGTATAATCTAGGAATGCTAGATGCTTTTAGGGTGTGGTTTAATCCTTTTAAATTCAAAAGTTTCAAGCCTCCCTCTTCAATTTTACATGCTCTTTTGATGTTACCCATATAAATGTAAATATTCTTTGTTCATATTTTTTATACAGGTCATCTGTAGGGGTGGGTAAAGAAGTTAATATGTAAATAAATTGTGGTATTTTTAAGGAGTTTATTACAGCTATTTTCCCATAGGAGTCATAGATTTTCCACTCCAGGGGGACAGTTTTTTTTATATTTTCTGGAGTTTATCTTTATATTTACTTAATTTATTTTTGTAATATTACTCAGCTTCTCCGGGATACATATGTTGACTGGTCCCTTTGTCCATCTGAAAGGAAAGTTGGTAGGTAATTTATATTTTTCAGACAACCAATACACATGATTGTACATTTGTCATAGCTTGGTTTCATGCCGGATATCTCTGAAAAAAGAGATATCTTAAGGCCAATATTGAGTTTACAGTTAGCATTATTGTAAAAAAAAACTTCCTCTCCAAAAGGAAGATCCGGCGCCCTTCCTTTGGCATTATACTGTGACCCACAGTGTAGCATTTGGTGATGCCCAAACAGGAGCTCATGTCCAACATTTAGAGAGGGCCAGGAAAACCTACAAGGAGATTATGTGGCGACTCAGCGGGAGCCGCACAGAGGAATTACTGGTGGACCACCTGGCATTGATAGAATGGCATTAATGGCTGGTAAAAGAACTGCGTAATGGACCCCTAGGCCGCCTCATTCATGACATCGGAAAACTGTATAGATAAATCTGTCAAATCTGGAGTTGCACTTTCAACAGTATTTCCAGCAACATGTAAAAAGTTAGTAAATTATGGCTGATATAAGGGTAGATTGTTGAAGGGATTATGTACTGTTCTTTCATTAGTTACTGTAAAGTAAGCCAGCGTCCGCCTGTGTCATGTGGGAAAAAAATTGAGATTCTTTTTGGGTTACCAAAACAGATAGTTTTTTTTGTCATTCTGCAGTTCCTTGCTAATCCTTGGGTCCTTTGCAAAGTAAAGAGTGTTCTAGTTTGTATCAAATAATCATAAACAAATCATTAGTAAGTTATTAATAAATCATTTTTTGACATGTGAATGACTTACAACTGATTCATAATCTATCAGCAAATTATGTAGTAATCATTTACTAATGCTTTGTTTATGATTATTTCATGATTAACTAATGGTTTGCATGTGGCTTGCAACATATTTGTGATATGTTAACATAGCATTTATGAATCATTTTCATTGTCCATTCCATGTCCACTATAGTGTTCATTAACACCACATTTAATGTAACTTCCAACTTAATTATTATGCTTTTTCAAACCACAGAAGGCTTAGTATATACGTTAGTGTGCAATTAGGGCACATTTTACAGTTTTTGACATTCTGCACTTTCAGCTCAAGAGGAAGGAAGGTAGAAAAAAGTGAATAGTTATTATAAGCTTGTTTCCAGCAACTTATAATAACAGTATTCTATAGAGACATTCCAGCAGTAAATCAACAAACATTTCAGTCACTGCTTTGTTGTACATCAGTCATATTGCTGCTGTGAATTTGCTCTGAGCACATGCTCATATGTTAGAATCCTGATCAGTCTTTCCCCCAGACAAACTGTTGAAGGATTGCCAGCAAACCTTTTCCCTGAACCATTAGAGCGTCCTGACTCGAGGTAAAGTTCACATCATCTTGATGCCTGCTGAAAAGAATGGTACTGTTTACTGTTGACCTGTCAAGTAAGGACAGGGGGAGTGGAGCATTTGTTGACATTTCCCAGGCACTTGCTGCTGTGTGGACATACGTTTCCATCAAGGAGTGACACCTAACAAAGCCAGGCTGAAAAACAAACTACATCTCCTCTCCATTGTTGACTCATGCATGCCTGCACTCTTCACACTTTGCTCTTTTGGCACAAATGACTCAAGAGAGCTCAAGAGTTGAAGAAGTGCTGGAATCTAGAGCACTACAATCAAACACAATGACACGCGTTGGCGATTGTGGATTGCAGTGGAAAGTAACATACTGTATATTCTATATACTTCCATGTCACATGTGTATGTAGTTTATAAATAACTGGCACAGATAAGTAATGTGCAGATATCTGCTTTGGGAACAACAAAGTCAAACCACAGAGGTCTTACTGCTCTTACGTAAGACATTTGATTTATACCTTTATTCTTAAGTTTGTGAGTAGGAGTAAAAGTGAAATATTTTTACTTTTATGTTTCACTTAGGGGTGCACAGTGGCAGAGCAGTTAGCGCCCCCTGCCTCCCAATAAGGAGATCGTGGGTTCGAATCCCGGACCAGACCACGACCTCCCTGGGTGGAGTCTGCATGTCCTCCCCGTGTTACTGTGGCTTTTCTCCGGCTTCCTCCCACCGTCCAAAGACATGCACGTTTAGGTTAATTGGTGACTCTAAATTGTCCCTAGTGGATGAATGTGTGCGTGAATGGTTGTCTGTCTCTGTGTCAGCCCTGCGACGAGTTGGCCACTGTCCAGGGTGTACCCCGCCTAAGGCCCGAAGTTACTGGGATAGGCTCCAGACACCCGCGACCCACAACGGCAACAAGCGGTAGAAAATGACTGACTGACTGTTTCACTTAAGTCCAAATTCGAACTTTTAGCAGTTTGATAAATACAGGCCCTGAGGTGCATACATGCACGTAGATTCATGGAGCCTACCTGTTATAAGCTTTCTTCCTATTTAGCAGGCACATTCTCTCTATAATATCTGTCACACTGAACTTGTTAAATCTTTCAGCTTTTTACTCAACCTATAGCAATCTGCACCTCCCTTATCTCTTATTCACCATTATCCACATGACCACCTGTTCGGCATCACTGGTGGCAAGCCTGTCATCAGGAAACTGGCCAAAACTGGGATAACTGGTCAAGCTCCGCCTGCTCTGTGTGGGTGGACCTGACCTACACAGCCCACTCACACAGCTCGGCGTGTGCCCATAGCAACCTCTAAGGCCATGAGACCCTGGTTGTCAGCTGTTTATGGACATTACATCTATTTAAACAGAAACCAAATCCTCCTTGTGAAGTGCTAATGAGCTTTCTGGCTTGATATGCTGCCCCAAATTCTACTTGCTGCAGTAAATCTGTTCAACCTGATGGAAGCGTTTTATGGGAGCGGTCTTACAGAAGCAGAGAAAAGAAGATAGGGAAAATGTTTTAGAATGCCTGCACAATATCATTTATCACCAGAAGCAATGTGTATAGTATAGAATAGTCGTCAATGTCATAAATGCGTCTCAATGTTCACTTTGAACAAAGAACATTTTTACTCCTGAGTTGGCCTTCAGTGAAAATTTCAGGATCTTGATAGACATGAGCAAATACTCTTAATGGTTTAAAGGTTTCACAGGCAGAGAATGCACAGATGGTTTTATTATTGTGCATCACATCAGACTGGTTTCTAAATGAAGGTCTTTACGGAGAGACGTGCTGTTAAACACTGTTTCAGGTATAAACATTGTCTTGTATAAATATGGCTCAGGCAGTCCCAGAAATGTGTTCATTTACAAACAGCTCTTCATGTATTTATGATTGTGTTTGCTTTGATTGGGTCCTAGCAATGGTGTGGAAAAGGTCATCAGTAATTCGGACAGAATTTTATGACAGAACCTTCTGTATATTTTGGTTCAAGTCAAGAGCCACACCAGGAAAACATATACTGTGCACTTCCTTCTTTCTATTGTTTTATCCTTTAAATGCAGGGAAATAGTTACCATAATTATTAAGTAAGAAAAAAGAATACATGTTATAATAAAGGTCAAGCACTGAAACCATATAAATAAATACCTGATATTATTGAGTCTGCTTGCTTGTAATAAAATTGAACATGTTAGTATACCTTTACTGTCCACATGGTGGAAAATCACCACACAGTGAGGCCTGCTTGTATAACTTATCCATCCACCTGTGGGCTCAGTGATGCTGCAACCAATAGTGAATAACAAGCCAAAAAAAGGCATCTTATTAAGGAAAAAGGCTTGTCAAGTACCAAAGTGGTTTAAAGCCTCTAGGTTTGTACGAGTATCTCTATATCACATTGTCCTGAGAAAGCTGGGCTCTCATGTGTGCTTCATGAATCTACTGAGAAGTATTCCCCCTGTGGTTTTAAGGTTGTACATTTGATAAACTTTAGCCAATGCAAAAACAGTTATTTAATTCCAAGAGATGGTTTGTTAATGGTTGGAGGTAGCGGGATGGCTGGATGTTGGCTGTGTAAGGTGGCGGTGAGGCGGGGGTGCTGGTCGAGCAAACGGGGAATGGCGGTGGTGTCGACAGGAGGAGACTTCGGCACGGGTTCCTGGAGCAGAGAGAGAGAGAATTAGTACTTCGGATATCGTCACGGAAACAAGGCAAACCACAGGTGGCGGAAAAGCGTTTATGCAATATGGCTCAAAAGTACATTACCACTAGGTGATACTGAACAATCTGGCAGAGGGTGGATGTCTGGTTGGCGTCTTTATGCTGCGAGGTGATGAGCAGATGAGCAACAGGTGTGTTCCTCCGGCCAGTGCTCCTGCGGGCGGCCACTTCCCTAGCACCAAGGGAAACGACAACACAGGAACACACAAGGAAACCGTGACAGAAACGACAAAATGGGGAGGACAGAATGGGGATCAAGAGAAAGTAGTAACATTCTGTGAATCAATTCAATTTATTTTATTTATATAGCGCCAAATCATAACATAACCTTTCATGTAAAGCAGATCTAGACCATACTCTGTATTTACGTAGACCCAACAATTCCCACCATGAACAAGGATTTGGCGACAGTGGCAAGTAAAACACTGAGCAGCTGGCTCTAGATATCTGCACTGGATCTCTGAGTGAGTGAATGACATATGTACAGTCTATCAATAAATAGTCTGTCTATTATGTATGAACATGGCTCTTACCGTGCTGCGTGGCCTCTCCAGATGTTTGCAGGCTCCGTTTTCCTGTTTTCACTAATCAGGGGCCTAAAGTGCTGCAGGACCAGTCTTGAAGATCTTCATGACTTGTGACGTTAGAGCCTATAGTCATTGGGAGTGCTGGGGGGCGTCCCTTCTTGGGCACTGGGACAATGCAGGAGGTCTTCCAGAGCTGGGGCACCTTCTTCAATCTCAGGGTGTGGTGGATTTCTTTTCCAGGGTCCCCTCGGTTGCAGTGCTTGACTTGTCCTGGTGGTGGCGGGCTGCATCCCGACAACAGGCTTGTATGTTGCCTTATTAGGTTGTTGTCTGATCCGATGAGGGGGGTGGGGGGATGTATGCCTCCTTAGCATTATTCTCTCTTGTGTTACAGGTCACGTACTGGGTGAAGTTTGTCAGAGTTTTGGAGATCTAAACATGAAAATCTCCATTGACCGTGATGAATGTCCTGGGGTGCTTTGTCTGCAATCCCGCAAAAGTGGAGTGGATGACGTCGCTTGCGCCGCCACAGCAATCAGTGCGACATAAACAATAACAGCAATGGCGTGTGAGAATTCTTATGGCATGTAGTAGGGCTTAAAACTCACAGTAGTGATGGTCAAAGCAGTCCTTTTCAGTGTACTGAATGATTAGAATCAGTTCATTAAAAATATTCTTTCAAAAGATTCGATTATCAAATTGTTCAGTGCTTCTACTGCAAAGTCCCTCTTACTGTACCTAACTTTCAGTTCAGCTTGCTAACTAGTGAAGTAAGATTGTCGTTTGTGAAGGATATGTCAGTGAGCTGAGATCTTAGTTGGATAAACATACCGTTGGCAACCTTCCTACCCTATTATGTACAGTACGTAATTTTTGCGACGCCTAATTATTAAATTAAATATTTGTTACTACTTCCTTCTTCGAGACTCCAAAAAATGCGGGCTTGAACTACAGAGCGACTGTCGATCACTCAGGGCTCACTTCACTGTGTACATTCAGTGAACGAATCACTGAACACGCACCGTTCCCTCGCAGTGAAAGGATCTGAGACAGTGTCAGGCTCAGACTTCCGTTTTTTCATATTGCGGATTTAACCACGCATTGTAAACTACAAAAGGTGGTGAGACTTAAAAAAAAAAAGCGTAACTACGTGTCAAACGTAACTTAGCTCATTTTAAATTTATTTGACATCTAATGAGTACAGAACAATGCGACCACGCCATAAACTCTGTCAAACACTGAAGGTACTGGATAAAATAAATCTCGTTCTATAAATCCTTATAGCTATCCTCTTTTTAAAACAGTAACATTATATGTGTGTGTGTGCGTGCGGAGCACTGTACGCAGTAATGTTAAATGTTAGCCTGTGCATATAATCTCAATCTAGATAGTGTCATATACTGTATCTGGATTGCAGGCCGATGTTGTTGAATAATTTCAATTAAATGTTAGCAACTTGAATCAGCTGTGTATTTGCTGTCTTGAACACATCCCATTCCTCCTGCAAACCAACGACTTGAATCACTCACTTTATCTCAGCAAGTAAATCCTTCGGTGGTAGTGCTACTCTGTCCCAATGGGCAAGGAGCACTTCACGTGAAAACACTTTTGTCTGTATGCCCGTCGTGTCCATTGTTCTACCTTGACCTTAAACTGGCTAAAGAAGACTAAAAAACTATAGAGAAGCAATTTAGCATCTGAAGCCTACAAGAACTGTAAGTGTGTTTGATTCGTGTCTTGTTGTAAGTTTAGTGCAGTGTTATTTTTGTTCGAGACCGCCGCTTGATTGGTGACGTGGCGTTATTGCGTAAGAGAATTTTGTATCGATTGGCCTAGTGGTTTGTCCAGGGGCACGGGAGGCGTGTCCCATTGCCAGCTTTGCTATTTAATCTGTGAGTTTTGTCTAAATCTTTAGGAGAAGCAATTTAGCATCTGAAGCCTACAAGAACTGTAAGTGTGTTTGATTCGTGTCTTGTTGTAAGTTTAGTGCAGTGTGTAAATGTCCAACAAAATCGTATTACTGTTCTCCTTACACAACATTATTCACGTTTTAATATAACACATCGCAGTTCTAAAATGCCTGCCTTTGCTACTCTGCTTTATTTTGAAAAGAAGGTTTTCTCTTTTGACGCCACACTTCCTGCTACACTCTCTTCACAATGTGGCGCTAACGCATCGTCGGAAGAATGGTAAACTTATAAACTTGTTAGTTAGTTAGTATTTCATTCATTGAACCTTGTAAGAAAGGAGTTTGCATGGTGATTCACGCTGTTATTGTATTGTTTGTACATGTCATTAAGAGTCCCGAACTGTGAAAATGTCAAGCTAAAGAACATGCTAGAAGATGGTGGAAACACGTCAATTAGCGCCCTGGGAGAGCGGAATGAGGTATGAGGAGATTGTGTGGAGTGCATATTGTCAACGGACAAGATTTAGTTTAAAGAAAGAGTGTCATTACCTCATTTGTTTACGGGTTAATTGCACATATCAATATAAAAACAATATATTGGTTCTGTAAACAATTAAGAGGCATTGTATTTCATTTAAAAGAAGCATGTGATATTTTACTTGTTATAAAGGCTTAAAAAACATGTCATTTCATATTGGTCATTAGTTAAAGGGATCGTATTGAGTGTAAACATGATTAATATATGAACCTGATTTATATGTAAATCATTGGTGAAGCTACATGGAAGTATTTGTATTTCTTCTGTTTATCCTGTAGTTTTCACGGTGCACATGCTGCATGATGCTCGTTGAGAGAAGAAATAAATCAACACCCGTTTGAAACTCTCTGCGTCTTGACTAATAAATCCGAGGGGCCGCTACACAGTGTTATTTTTGTTCGAGACCGCCGCTTGATTGGTGACGTGGCGTTATTGCGTAATAGGATTTAGTATCGATTGGCCTAGTGGTTTGTCCAGGGGCACGGGAGGCGTGTCCTGCTGAATACAATCACTGACAAAATAGACGGGTATTTTAAGTGGGTATGCCATCGCGGCATCCCTC